>JAQBSW010004153.1:0-72810 GCA_029291075.1 Eudiplozoon nipponicum
CGCAGATCAGGTAATTTCAATTAATCCAGTTTCGCAAAAAAAACTTTTCACTCAAATGCACTAGTTCCACAATAAAGCTTGTAGCTCAACTGCGACTTGTCTCCAATATAAACAAACGTGCACTGCCAAATATTGCGTAAGCACTGGAAACGGAAAAGTTGTGATCCGGAGAAACGAATATAACTATCAATAAAAAGCCGCACCATTAGCATGTTTAAAACTAGCCACCTCGTTTTGATACATATATGCATATATGCATACCTAGACAGATCTAGATTTCCAGTAAGATTATCGGTTGACCGACAGAACCCCACCAATTAAAGCCTTTGATTAATGCCTTCTGACGCTCAGCTCAAAATGAAGTTAACTTGATTTGGCGAGTGCATCGGTTTACAACGCTGTCCAGCCGCTGTCAACTAAAGTCAGTGATTACCCACGCCTCATTGGTATAGAAAATCGACAAAATAATAAACACGTATTAGGTGCTGCGAACCTGGTAACAAATTAGTTCATCTGTGACCAGAAGGATAAATCACGCACATTCGTTTCGTGCTCACTGGCGACTAATCAGTAGGAGCCGGTATTACACCCTTTAACAACTATATGTTTTGGATAGAAATGTGAGATAATAGGACGGTACAATCTCCTGGACGACTGTGTAAACCTGCAGTAGTGCAGCTAAAATCATATAAAGTCTCGAAAATGCGACTTTATCGCTAACTCTACATAATAGATATACCGAGTCTGTAAAGGATACTAACACTATGGCTATTATGTTAGTAACCGATACCAACATTGTTGTACCGCAAAGGTACATGGTACTAACACTATGGTTTCCGAGTCGGAACATGGTACCAACATGATGGATATCAATTCATGCTATAGTTCACCGAAATTGAGAACTACAACAATTTCTGAACACCTGTTACTCCAGTAAATCCATACACTCTGGTCTTGATCGATATCGGCTATCACATTTCGCGGTAAGCATGACATCATTCAATTCAATTTAAAACAGTTAAATACTGTTTGTTGCGGAGAACTAATATGTATGCAAGTACGTATTAGATGTTGCGAACCTAGTAAAAAATTAGTTCAGTTGTGACCAGAAGGATAAACCAAAGGCAGCATGAACGGAAAGTATGATTTCATGCACATTCGTTTCGTGCGTACTGGCGACTCATCAGTAGGAGCCGGTATTACGCCCATTAACCACTATATATTTTGGTGAGGATTGTGGGATAATAGGACCGCAATCTCGTAAAGAGTAAATACTTCGATCGTAAGCTAATTAAGGCTATTTTCAAAATGGCTTTTCTCAAAATGTATAACTGCAAAATTACAATCATCAGGCATACAATTTATATTGGTTTCAACATATAGCTTATTAATTTTAGACTAGTTATCTTGCGTTTAAATAGTTAATAAATACTCACGCAAAATTCTTCTTGGTGGTCTTTGATTAATATATTTCAAAAGCCGCGATACTTATTTCAACAATACACAAATTTTAATGCTTTCATTGTCCAAATAAGAATGTTTTGAGAAGTTAATTTATTTTAAAATGTATGTCTATAAAAATAAACCATATTTGGGACATTGTTAGCATGTATATGCATAATTTTATCGAATACAAAGCATAAACACACCTGCACACACAATATAGACTCTATACCTAGATTGTAGAAATGAAATTCTATATTGCCGACAAATAAGCATACATAATTGAGTAATAAATTAGGAGTTGATATAAATATTAAACTTCATCACAGACTTGAAAAGCAAACAGTAAGATTAACTCCAACTAGTGGACTGCATTTCATTCATGAAGCCAGTTTATCCAATAAGATGCAATTTAAAAAAAACTATATATATATATATATATATATATATATATATATATATATATATACACTATATATATATATATATATATATAAAGGCACGCCTGTTCCATAGTGTGTTTTCACCATCCTCGTCATCGTCTAGAGGTATTGACAAATATGGATTTTGTTCAATCGGGCGAAATTTGTAACCAACTGCCACACAAAAGATAAGTGTAATAGTTTCTTTGAATAGCTCCACCACCCACGTCATCCAGAATGGGACGGTAATATTCAACAAGTAGACAATTATCCGTGTCGCGTAAATGTAACAAATAATCTACAAGAATATAAAATTGATAAAAGGCAAATATTGTAATTTTATAAATGCATTAGTGAATAAAATGCTTCTCCACTTGCAGGATAATTCGACTAAGGCTATAATCTAAAATGAAATTTTGCTACAACACAGTATAAAATACGGAGTTTTATTATAAAGATAAATAGTCAATGGAAAAAGTACTATAGATCTACTAAAAATACAAAAATATAGAAATGCATACGAATATACATATATGTATACACAAACATATACATCCACATATGTATACATACGTACATAAGAATATAAATAAGCATTCACAAATTCACATATGCACACACATACTATATGCATACGTATATACGAATATAAATAAAGGCAATCATACATAAATGTATGAACAAATACATAAATACATACATAAATACACGCATTAATGCATAAATACCTACACACAAACGTTAATGCATAAATACATCCATTCATATAGACGTATATACATAAATAGATATATGCATGCGTGCATACATACTTACATACGTAAATGCATAAATATATCTAGGCTTAAATTTTTTAATGGATAAATACATTCATACATGTATATCTACATGCGTACATACAAATATACATACATGCATACATACACACATACAAACATACATTCACACATAAGCTCATAGATGCATCCATCCATACATACATGTGAATGTAGAAATACATTCACATACCAAATTGTTAAACTGGTCAAATACAATGGGATTGGTGTTTATATCAAGCTAGAAAACTTGATTTAAAGAATTGCTATCACCTCCTGCGCAATCAATGATTGTTTATTGGAATACCATTCAACTTGTTATATATTTTTAAAATATATTTTAGATGAGGTCAGTCCGCTTTATCGTATAATTTAAATATATACACAGTATATATGCTCATACAACAAAGTGCACTAAAAGCAACATTAATATAGAGATATTTGAGGCCAAAATCAATTTAATGGGGGGAAGGGGACGAGAAAAACCATAAAAAATCAATTCAGATATGGTGGGTTCATTTTCTCTGTAAAAACAGCTTCACGGATGTCGCCTATGACAGTCAATATAAAAGTCAATTGAGTAAGCCACCAAAGATCAACTATTGTTCATAAATTCAACATGAACTTGTCTTTATTAGGCACGGTGCATCTAGCAATAATAAATATCATTAAAATTATAATCATCATCTAATCCTCAACACTACCACCATCATCGTCACCAACATTAACCACAATTTACCATTACCAATTCCAATAGTGTCCATGCACAGCAATGCAAAAGCAATTAATAACTAATACTTTACTGCCATATAACCATTAGAAAAAGTTTAAAAAGAATAATTTAAATAAAATGATAATAATGACAAAAATTATAATTTAAACTCAAAGATTATTAAAGGAGAATGATTTATGATAGGAAAGATCTAGTTACTATGATTACATTTACCTAGATAACAGACAGAAGTAAGGCAAGCTAAACCTCTATACAACACCAGTATGACCCAGTCATTTTAAGGCAAAATAACATCACCATCATGACCATCATTTTCGTCCACACCATAATCATCAACAACATCAAAAAAATAATAAGCATCTTCAAAAGCACTACTAACATCAGCATAAACGCGATCAACTTCATCCTCGTGATCATCACCAATAATATTATCGTCAAGATTATCTCTCATCACCATCAGTACTCCTACACCATCATTTTGATTTTTGAACGATTTCCTCATCTAATTGTCTTACATAGCTCAATTATATATATATATATATATATATATATATATATATATATATATATATATATATATATATATATATATAAGTGCAGGTATTTGACTAGTCAGCGTGAAAATAGGCATTATTCATTCGAGCTCGGTGACTAATTATAGTAGTCTCGCACTTGGATCAAAATCCACAATATATATATATATATATATATATATATATATATATATAGTGGAGTTTAATTCAGGACCACATCTTCTTAATAATTAGCCAATAAACAAACTAATGTGTCAAGGCAACGAATAAGAAATATATTTGCGAAAACTGGTATTACACAGTTACCTTGTGATTGGATTGGCACACGATTGTCCCCAGTTGCATCCTTTATGGGAAATATTTGATACCTTAGCCGGTATCCTTTATTCACTTGTGATGAATGGTGGAACGAAAAAGTTATTAATGAAAGAATACGAAATATTTTTAATAAAGGATGCAACTGGGAACAAACGGCTGCTAGTCGCAACACTTTATGATTAGTATAGGCGTAAAGTTTGATTTAATACAAGTAAGAATATATAAATATAATGCGAAGTTATTTGTTTATTGCGATAGTATTCGTATCCATAAAACTCATGCAATGATAAATTCGAGTGGGAAATTTTGCATGTTTACTTTGGCACCAGGCGCTGAGATTCAGAGAACGTGTAGACAACCACCATTGTGCTGAAAAAGTTAGATTGAAAGCGAAAATAAGAAACAATTTAGATCGCAATATGCACTCAGTCTTACCATTATGTAGAAATGCCGGAAAAGGCGCAGTTGATTTAAATTTCTTGCTGCTTTTCCGTCCGTCTGTGAGGCTGCTTGCAGATGACGAATCGACCAGATCACAGGAAACAGGATTGCACCGCAACAAATAAGATCAACAAATATAAATATCTCCTTCCACATAACGTAGCGTGCACTGCCTTGCTCGGATTCATCAATTATTATTGTGGCTACATTTGCCAAAATCTGCAAAGACAAAATGACACGCATAATATCTGTACAACCTTTTGCTAACTCTTCGAGTGGGCTGTTAATCCTCCTCCATGTAAGTCGCTCAAATCGACTTCAGGTATTCTTTCATTCAAATGACTTTCATACTTAAACGATCTTTGGTTGCATGAGCGGCAACAAAAATTATTTATATTAATCAGGGATGTGGTCTTGACATAAAAACCAATCCATAATTTTCAGTTATATACTAAGTCATGTTTTTATTAAACTTTCCTTCAGGTGGAACGTATATTGAATTTCTTTAAACCTAAAATTGCAACTAACCACCCCCCAATATTTCAATATAAACCAGAAACCAAGCTATCTGAGGAAGTTTTATTGCATTAAACATTTATATAATTAAACGAGCATTAGTTGCATGGGCAGTGACACAAAATAATTATTTAAATCAAGGTTGCGATTTTGATATAAACAACAATCCACGACTCATATCTACCACAAATACGGGATAAAACATGAGGTAAGTAAACTGATATCTTAAAGGTTAAGAAATTAGATAATAATATTAAGTATAAATATACACTGTGGCAATCATTGATTGCGCGCTTCATAATAACCATTATTTATGTAAGTAAAGTGCACTAACTTGGCATAAACAAGAATACCATTCTTTTGACAAAACACCATAACAACAAAACCCCGGTCGGTGATACGCACGGACGAAAACTATATATATATATATATATACTAACCAAAAAGGGATCCAGAGTAATAACTCCAGACAGCCCATGTAGTGACAACCTGGTAGGATAAATGCCTCGAAAAGAAGTGATCATAACCAAATTTAATGAGAAGCATAAAATTGTGTTGAACGGCAAAGTTGTTTCAATCTTCAACAAATTTGTTCACCTCAGTGACATTATGAAACAGAATAAATCGATTTTAGCTGATAGTTACGATGTATCGCCTTCGTCAAATATATCTTCGGAAAATTATAAGTCACAATGTAACCGTCCATCGAATACTTAAAACAATAAATCAAAGGTCTTAAAAAGAAGCATATTGTAGGCACTCATTAACCCTGCAGAAACATGAGATAAACGTATTTGGCTTCTGATATGGGGCTAGCCACGTGACCAGATTAATCCACTTAATTCGGTTTGGGTCATGGAAAGGGCAGTGTAGCGATGTAAAAATTAACGAACCGACCAATTCTATTCAACACCTGATGAACCAACAACGTAAGCTCCATCATCCTAAAGCCGACTTGTCACTACAGTATGACCTATACAATGTAGGCTCATTTGCCTCTATTGTCAGTAAATCATTCAATTTGGCCGGAATAACTGGCGCCTAGTTTACTTTTTGAAGTCCAGACAAACGAGAATGAAGCTTTTTGAGGATTTATAGACGAAAATGCCAAACAATACATCTTATACATTCTAAGCGTATAACTTTTGCAGACAATAATTCTTAATAAACTGAGTATGCTCCAATTAGTGATTAAACTCACCTGGATCAAATCAAATTGCTCTTGCCTTGTGAGATTCGTTGAAGTCGAGTACAATATTATGTTGATAGACTTTTTGAATGTTTAGGCGGAGTGCTTGTTTTTTTATAGAAATGGTTTCGTAAATATAATATAATTATTCTAAATTTGCTTTGCGTTATTATACAAATACGACGTCATTCATAAAGACCAACAAGAAAAGAGATTTATAACAGTTAGATACTGGTTGTGGCGGAGAACTAATGCTTATGCAGTTTTGTATCAGGTTTTGCGCACCTAGTAACAAATTAGTTCAAATATGACCACTAGGATAAACCATAGACAGAATTGACGAAAGATATAATCTCGTATACATTCGTTTCGTGCTTACTGGCGACTCATCAGTAGGAGCCGGTATTACGTCTTTTAACCACTAGATATTTAGGTGATAAATGTAGGGCTTTTGGACAGTATAATCTCCTATACGAACGTGTAAACCTGCAATAGTGAAGCTAACTTAATATAAAGTCTTCGACAATGTAACTTCAAAGCGAACTCACTATATATAATATATACCAAGCCTGTAAATGGCACCACCACTATATTTATTGTATCAGCGTTGGATACCACCACTATGCTTACAGAGTTAGTACATGGTGCCAAATCAATGGATTTAAATGTATGCTAAAGTTCACCAAAATTGAGATTTACACCTATTTCTGAACATCTGCAAATTCATACACTCTAGACTTGAACGATATCAACTATCACATTTCGCGGTTATCATGACGTCATTAAATTAAATATATTACAGTTAGCTACTGTTTTTAATTCAATTAATTGTTATCATCACCAGCGCGATCAATGAATAGTTAATTGCATAACAGGATAGATGGCTCTTTATACGACACAAGGGATGGACTGAGATTGTCAAGAACTAGAATAAGAGAAAATCGAACCTATGCTAATTGAAAATCGAATAGTGTATGTTGACTCACATTTCCGTTGTTGGTAGTCATAGAAATCCTTGAGCACATATGTTAACTGCAGAGACAGCAAAGAAGAAGGCGACTAGCGACGCTATTTAGCTCGTACTGGAAATATATCATATTTTGACTCTGGTCTTGAGCGCAGCATACAAGCATCCAAAAGATTTCAAAGGATTTTAACAGCAAGTATGCATTAGGTGTTGCGAACCTATTAACAAATTAGTTCAGTTATGACCAGAAGGATAAATAAAAGACAGCATGAACGGAAAGTATAATCTCATGCACATTCGTTTCGTGCTTACTGGCGACTCATCAGTAGGAGCCGGTATTACGCCCTTCACCCACTATATATTTTGGTCAAGAATGTGGGATAATAGGACGGTACAATCTCCTAGACGAATGTGTTAACCTGCAGTAGGTAAGCTAATATCACATAAAGTTTTCGACAATGCGACTTCAACGCTAACTCACACTATATAATATATATACCGAGTCTGTAAAGGATACTAACACTATGGCTATTGTGTTAGTAACCGATATCAACATTATTGTACCGAAAAGTTACATGGAACTAACACAATGGTTTCCGAGTCGGTACATGATACCAACCTGATGGATATAAATTTATGCTAAGGTTCACCCAAATTGAGAATTACAACAATTTCTGAACGCCTATTAATTCAGTAAATCCATACACTCTGGCGTTGTTCGATATCAGTTATCACATTTCGCGGTAAGCATGACATCATTCAATTTAATATATAACAGTTAAATACTGTTTTTTTGCGGAGAACTAATATATATGTATCTTTTCGGAATCTCCATATTGATCAAACTCAACATTAAAAAATAAAAAAAACACAGAATTTTTGCTCAAACAGCTTTATTGGTGCTTACTCGTAGATCTTATAAACAATGACGGCATTTTTAGTAGATAAACGTGCGTCGTGTATGTGCGTGGGTGTAAGTATTTAACTGTAAAACATTAATTTAAGTATAAGTTCTTGAGTGTGCACTTCCAACGAAGTGAAATTGCAATAATTTCTTTACAATAACTTACCTTTCATTAAATTATTTTGCGTCATATATATGAGTGTTTATAACTGTGAAGTTTGCCTGTGAATACAAAATCATGTGCATGAAGAGTAATCTAAACAATGCAATGCCAATTCTGATAAAAGAACGTTCATAGTAATATTGTAAAGAAAAGGTGATATTTAATGTAAAGGTTCATCAATAAGTGTTACAATCTGGAAAAGACAGATTAATACCGACCTACGAGTGCTATCAATTGTCCCACAGAAGAAAAACGCAGCCAAATCCACAACAACAAGGATAGCAATGAGCACCAAAACTGAACATTTAAGTAATATTTAAATCAAAAACACGACCGGACAGTGATCAAACTATTTGGCTTATACAAAACGAGGGAAATACAAATTGTAAGGCCAGTGGATCATGCCTCATTCTTGAATTTATGTATAAAATTTAATACTACACATAGATGGTTTAGATTCAAACTACCATCTCAGCTAGGTAGGGTAGGAAATGTTCTGAAACAGGAACTTTCTGTACATTTAATGAAATTATCGGTAAAAGTAAAGAAAAAGGAAAACATGAACTACATAGAGAAAAAACTAAAGTAAGATTAAATTTGCTCTTGATATTACATTCAACGGACCTTAAATATATAGAAGAGTTCACTGATAAGGCTAGGAATAAAGAAATTCAAAAGGTTAGAAAGAGACATGAGAAGAAACTAGCAAACATGAGAATCTATAGGGCTCAAAGAAATATTACAAACGATTCTGCTGTGTCTAAATGGGTAATAAATTTATTATCTATGGATCTCAAGGATAATGAAAAGAGAATACTTAACTTAGGACTGAACACAGCTGTTCCTAAAGAATACATAAATAAAAATGAAATTATTACCGAGACAGTTAGAATCACGCAATTCCTCCCAGAAAAAGATAAAACTAAATTTGAATCGGATGTTGCCAAATTGGTGTAAGAACATAGAGATGATAAATGTGAGCCGAGTTATGAATTGAAAAGATTGAGATCGAATTTGTTATCTAATAGGGTAATATGCCTTAAAGCAGATAAAGGTGGAGCAACAGTGCTAATGAATCAGAGGAATTATAATGAGAAGATATATGTGCAATTATATAATAAAGAAGTCTATCATAAGATAAATAAGGATCCAACTGAAAAGTTACAAGGTGAATCATGGGGATAATGAATTGGGGAATTTTCTGTATTTAGCTAATCAGCTGGGATAGGTAAAATTTACATTGGAAAATGAAAGGAAAGAGGGGTTATCATTTCTAGATGTAAAATTAAAACGAATTGGTCAGACATAAGAAAAATATATTTATAGGAAAGAAACTTATTCTGGTATCCTCCTGAATTACTGGTCTAAACTTCCGTTTGAATGAAAATAGGCATTCCGAAATCCATGTTAATTAAAAGTCTTAAAATAGTGGATTTAAAATATGGGGACAAAGAACCTATGAAATTGAAAGAAATATTCAGGATAAATGGTTATCCGGAAAAATTAACTGACAAAATCATAAACGAGACGCTATTGCGATTTAATAGAAAAATAAACCAAGAAAAATAAGGGAGGGGAGTTAGAAAAGCAAAATGAAGGTAAGCACAGAACTGTGGTTCTACCAGATACTAGATTAAGTAGAAAAAATAGGACAGCAACGAAATACAACATAAGAACAGATTAATAGATATACGATAATGTAACAAGAAACGGGTCGAAATTTTGAAATAATATTGAAATAATTTTGAAATTGATTAAGAATTCGTGAATTTGTCCCATCAATTATGATTTGACCATTCGTATTTCTTTATTAAGGCCAGATTTTGATTCCGATTTGTACAATCTTCTTCTAACACCTTAATATATTTATGTGTTCCAACGCGAGCCTATTGATTATTTTACCACTGTTTCATTCCTTTTGCCATCTCTCGTTTAATTTCAATATTCTGCCTTATCTGTATTGTAAATGTTTTACGACCACGTATTGATATTTATCAAACGCAATCACAATTAATATTTTTTGTCCCAATGCTGCAGTAAGACGTGCAAGATATGATCTATTGACATGCCTATACAATGTATGCGAGACTGCTAGAGTTGAGAGCCGCATAACTAATTTTGCTTTCCATATATATGCAATACGGTTTGATCCTCGCTAGTTAGTTTTCCGCAGTACTCTGATGATGATCATGGAAGGTCGAAACGCGTCAGTACGTTGCGACTGGTGGTAGTTGTGCTATGTTGTTTGACAACTGGTTAAATAAAATGGGATTGGTGTTTAGTTCAAGCTCGCAAACTTGATTTAAACAATTGTTACCACCACCCGCGAAATCAATTATTGTTTAATTGTATTGCCTAAATATATGTGTGTGGCGAAAGCTACAAACAGCTAATGTTCGTGAGTGCATAGAAATTGTGCAGCCGACATTTCCAGTCACGTACAATGCATGAAAGACTACTAGAGGTGAGAGCTGCATATCTAATATTGCTTTCCATATATTTTCAAAGCGGTTTGATCCTCGCAAGTCAGTTTGCCGTCGTACTCTGATGATGATCAGGGAATGTCGAAACGCTTAGGTGCGTTGCGACTGGCGGTAGTTTTGTTATTTTGATCGACGACTGTTTAAATACAATGGGATTGATGTTTACTTGAAGCTCGCAAACTTGATTTAATGAATTGTTACCACCACCCGCGCAATTAATAATAGATAAATACCACTAATTTAATACTGCGTCTGGTATAAAAGATAAAGTTATCTTTAATCTAAATATTGAGAGAGATACAGAGAAAGAAAGAGAAAGAGTAAGAGAATTGTTAGATTAAATAAAATTGGAAGTACAGAACCTATAAAAAATAGAATTTAAGAAATATACAAAGGGAGGTTGGTAAAAATTACTATTAAGAATGTCAAGAATTACTTGAAAGTAGATTGTTTAGTTGATAAAGCTTAATATAATTTGGTATCATATAGCTTTAATGTGGTTTACTTTTGCAAATGATGTTCACCGCAATACCATATGCCAGGCCGATGACAAATCGTGAATGAGTTAATATAAATTTCAACTTTAAATTAAGCAAATATGCAGATAATGTTTTAGGTCAGAAAATCCTGAAAGAAATTACAACGATTCAAATTCATAGTACCTTTTCCACGCGCAATGATCAAAATAAATTATGGTAGATACAAGAACCCTATCATCTTCATTTTCTCTTCGGGTATTTACAAATGAAAACACACACTCTCTCTCTCTCACACACACACACACACACACATATATATATATATATATATATATCGATTCGCACAACAAACGGATAATTTAAACGTGGGGAGATTTTGAATTAAGGCACATAAATTAAACATCGCAAAGTAGAATATTATCTTGGTACATCGACGTAGTGTATCATAAATTTACCGGAAATATTCTAAATTCGATGTTTATATTTTAAAAGTGTCTGTTAATTGTTGGTGTAAATAGGAAGTGATTGCTTAAATTTTTCTTATTCGTTGCTGATATTATTTAAATCGAAAACTGAAAATGACTTAAGGTTTGTGCAAAAAATCCCTCATTATTGAAGATTCTATGTAGGAATATTTGTTGGAAATAAGAATTCGTAATATTAGCGGAGTTGGGCGTGAATATGCAGGGGTTTATAAAACAATTGTCATCAGTCACCCATAAAATTTTGCATAGAATTCTATTATTGAAATCCTTAGACATTGGGTGTAGAGGTTTTATACCTATTAGTAAATGAGAACACCATAGATGCCAAGTCGGTTTCAGTTTTAATGTTACCATTTGAGTCTGATAAGCTAGAATTCTAGTTCACATCTTTTAAGTTAATGTCTGCTACAACTTGAGCTAACTTGCTTGTGTCCTCAAACTTAAAATAAGCTTCTATGCAGATCGAAAATAAATATTAATTTGATAAATTAGTGTTAGGCAACGGACTGTGTACTTCTTACGTAGCAATACACCCGATCAAATAACATGGAAAGAAATAAGACTCGAAAACAATTATTAAAGTACCTGTTCCAGAACGTCCCCAATAGCAGGTGTATATTCTGAAAATCGAGTAACTATAATCGAAAATTAGAGATAAGAATCAACTGCGGCTTGCTAAAGAAAGTCAGGTCAGTCACGTACAGATTACAAAAAGTCAAATTACGCGCAATTCAAAATAATATATACTGTCAAGTATTTAAACAAAGAATGTTCTAAAAAATAAAAGAATAATTTCTTTTTAAATAATATTCGTTTCAATCAGCCAAGGTGGTTTAAATTTATCAATAAATGTCACTTTAATTTTGTCGGAGGAAATATCTTCCTCTACATACAGCACCTTCTAAAAAAATGCTAATAATAGAGGTAATCATTGTCCTTCGGCTGACGCTGTACTCTTCCTGAACGAATTTTGCATAATGGCGCCTCTGACGTCGACATCGCGCTCTGTATAGTTGCCACTGGCATTGTTAATTCGCCTAGCGTTGCCAGAATGTTATGATCATGTAACTCAGTAGAACATAATGTCGATGTGTTCAACAACGCGTCTTGTGAAAATTGCTGCTTTGAATTATGTGCCTGCGTGATTTGATTGCACAAATCAGATTCGTCCATGGAACGATGATCATTCAACTCATCTGGTAATTCAGTCCTATTATCAATCCAGATAAAATGGAGAATGCAACGATACAAAGTCACACAATCCTTTATGCCATTTACTTCTATGACGACATTTTTGTTAGACATCCTCTTGACCTTCTATGGTCCTTTGTAAAATGGTGTCAGGCAGTTCTTCCTATTTCAATTAGTTAAATAAATATGCGAACCCGATCTTAGATCAGAGGACACATAGCACTTGGTTTTTACTTTTCTAGTCTTGGTCGGAGTCAAACGACACATCTTATCTTTAACTGCCCCTACAAACCAATCTACAGCGCTAGAAGCCCAATCAAGACTACTTGGAATTTCTATTAGAAGATCTCCATGCAACCTAAATGGTTCTCAATTCTGCTATTGAAGTTCCTAATTGTGCCCTAAATCTGTTGCTCATTGAAAGTAATACTATAGGAAGATCGTGTATCCAGGTTGTTCCACTAGTACACCTTAACGCAGCTTTCAGTTCACGATGCAGCCTTTCTCCCATCCCATTCACTCGTTGATTGTATGCGCTAGTATACAATACAGTTATTCCCATGATATTGAGAGATCTTACGAAAAGCTCTGACATAAATGGACTATCGCGATCACTAGTGACCTTTCCGGAAAACCATAAGGCGATATCCAATTATGTAGGAACGCGAACAAGACTTCTTGCGCTGTGAAATCTTTCAAAATCAGTACTACGAATTGGCGACTGAAACGATCAACCATTGTTAGCAAATATTTTTGACCGTTGACTTCAGGCATTTCGACAATGTCAATGTGTACATGTTTGAAGCTTCCAGTTGGTATCCCAATATTCTGTATCTCGGTTCTGGTATTTCTCCACACCTTACACGTTTGACACTTGGCACAGGCTCTTACCCATACCCGTATGTCTTTAGGCATGTGCGGCCATACGTATTTGCCGTTAAGTAGTCGAATGGTGGCTTTTATGGATGGATGTCCTATATCGTGTAATTGTTGGATAATTTTGGTACGTCATTCCAACGGCACATATGGTCGTGGTTGATTTCTGGACTTTACGCATAACAACCACTTGCCACTCAGGAGCTTGCGAACATATCCTGGTCATTTGGACAAAACAAATGTAAAGAGATCCAATTCTTGTGCTTCCTTGATTTGATTGACTAAATTGTGTGGAGAATCAGCTAGATTCTTCAATGGACCTTGATTTATCAGCTCCACATCTGCTTAATTCGGTCTGCTAAGTGCATCGGCTACTACATTCTCTTTACCACCAATATGAGAAACAGTGAAATCGAACTCTGATAGCCGGGTAATTTGGGAATTCACCCTGCGAGAATAATTAAGCCTTGCTGTTTTACCAATTATGCTGATCAACGGCTTGTAATCTGTCAATAATTTTAACTGATGACCGTCTAAATAATGGTCAAAATGTAGAACAGTGGCATACACAGCAAGAAGCTCTTTAGATAAAGTAGCATACCGTTTTTCTAGATCATTAAGCTTTCGGCTAAAAAACCAAATTGGTCTTACAATATCCTTGTCTCTTTGCTGAAGCACTGCCCATATGGCAACATCTGAGCCATTTGTGATTAGCTTGAATGGTTTCTCTCAATCTAAAGTTGCTAGTGTGGTTATGCTACTTAGCATTACCTTGGTCACTGGAATTTTTCTCGGTCTTCCTGACTCAGGTTTATAGGCCAAGACTTCTTGATCGTGCTCTTTTCACTTGTGAGATGGCGTGTTAACGATCCTAGAATTCCTGGTATACGTGGAATGAATCGTCGGAAATAGCTGATTATGCCCAACAACCTTCGCAACTGGCGCACGGTCCGGGGCTCCGTTACGTCCTTGATAGCTTGGATTTTACCTTCCAAAGGTTTTATTCCGTCTTTGGAAATTATTTACCAAAGATACTTAACTGAAGAGCATCCAAGGTTACTCTTATTGGGTTTGACCACTAATTCATATTTTTCCAGCCTGGTCAAAACCGTTTCCAAATTCCTACGATGTTCATCACGTGAGCGACTAAAAATAATTATGTCGTTTATGTACATCCTCGCAAATGAACAATTCTGAAGGATTTATTCAGCCAAAGGCTGGAATGTCTGATTAGCATTCTTCAACCAAAAAGGCATTTGAATAAATTCATGCGATTCCCCTCCTGGAAATCTGACTGGGGTGAGTGGTATATAATTTTCCTCCATCAGTATATGGAAGTACGCTTTCTGGAGATCTAAAGTTAAACAATCTTCATATAACATTATGTCTCGGAGCAGAGTACTCTGGTTATGGAAAGGATAAGATTCACCCTTCGTCAATGAATTTAATAGACGATAATTTCCACAAACCCTTCATTGTCCAGGTTCAGGTTTTGGAACTAGCCCTGTTGGGGAAGCAAAATTGGAATTTGACATTCTACAAATCCCCTTTTCGCGTAATTAGTGGATTTCAGACACAGCAACTTGTTGCTTGTGTTGTGCCAATGGTGAACTGGGCAACGGCGCCATCAATTCTATTTGGTGTTCTACTCCTGTCTTCAATCATGTTTTCTTGAAACTGAAAGGTTGAAACACGGCAAGGTGTTTCTCGTTGATTTCAGTAAAGTCATGTGCGACCGTGGGACGGGTTAAAAGGACTATTCTAACTGCCGAAATGTTAGACTCAGTGTGTGTTATCACCCCTGCGCCTTCTGCGATAGTCCTAGTTTTGGGATCTAGAGTTAAGTTGAAGTGCATCAAGAAATCCATCCAAGTTATATGGTCCTTGACATCGGCTACAAGAAAGTTCCATGTAAAAGAAGATTTCTGGCATAAGAATACCGACAATTCTTTCATTCCCCAGATTCCTATCGGACTACCATTTCCGGACCATTGTTGATAACCAAATGTGGGACAATTTGCTTCCACCACATTTGACCTAACTGTGCTTACTTCAGCACCTGTGTCGATGAAAAACTCCAGTCCAGTTAATTCATCTCTTATAATGAATTTATTACTGGATAATCCGGCAATGCTTTCCAGATCTCCGATTAGGAAGAATCTAACTCTCGTGCCTTCTGTTTCGGTGCTATTTGATCTTGTCGCATCTTTTTTGCTTTCGCCTTCAGTATGCCTTTTATAATTATGTCCGGGAGCCTTTGAAGTGGAACACCCTTACGGCTTCTACTAGCGAGGGTTTTATCCTTTTCCAGGTGATTAATTCCTCTCTACCGGTTTAATGCTTCCTTTCCATTTTGGTCCACTTAAACGCAGGTATATGCAATTCTCTTCTTTGCACATTGCACTTCGTCCATATTCACAATGTGACTTACACCATCCGCGCGGCCCATCGAAATGTTGACGCGAGTGACTCCCTCGTCGTCTAGTATTTCTATCCTGGCTCTGAAGTTGCGAAGTAGCTCTCGCCATATAAACCATTTTTCATTGAATACCAGCAACTTCTCTACATAAGTAACGCGCACTTTCATGTAGCGTCAGGATGGTTTCGGTATCTGACCAACCTGGCTGCACCATGACAGAATCTGCCTTAACAGCATGTACCTGTGGTTCCTGCTGTTTATACACCCCGTCTAGCCCTCTGAGTTTTCTTGGCCAATCAATATTCATTGTTTCAAACACCTCTAATGCGGCTCTAAGCCTGGATAGTAGCTCAGCGGTAAAAATTGAATTCACCACATCTCTAGTTATATTCAACCCGGAAGCTTTCCTACAAAGGCGTTCATAAAACTTTTATGGTATTTGACGCCTCATCTTTTCTAGGCGTAATAATTCGCACATTTGTGCTGACCTTCCAGGCTGATATCTCTGCTAAACTTTGGTCATTAGTAACTCAAATTCATTAAACGTTTCTTCTTCCACAGTTCTCTTTCTAAAGTTTTCCAAGGTGCTACTGAAATTCTCTGGCAATAACATCCATGCTGCAGCAAACTTGTTCATAGGGTTTACAATCTGGTCAGCTTTGTATATCATTTGGGCATCCCCGACAAAACATGAGTGTTTTTCGGATTTATACGGTGGTAGACGTCTCCAATATGTACGATTCAAAAGACAAAATGATAGCAGGTGTATATTCTTAAAATAGAGTAACTATAATTGAAAATTAGAGAAAAGAAACAAATGCAGCTTGCTAAGGAAAATCAGGTCAGTTAAGTTCAGATAGCCAAAACTCAAATTACGCACAATTCAAAATTATATATACTGTCAAGTATTTAAACAAAAAATGTTCTAAAAAATAAACGAATAATGTTTTTTAAATAATATTCGTTTCAATCGACCAAGGTGGTTTAAATTTATCAATAAATGTCACTTTAATTTTGTCGGAGGAAATATCTTGCATGATTGAATTGCCTATTACAGTCCTGTCGGCGTCAAATTCTCGATAGTACATGATGAGTTCCCAATAAGAGCGAAACCGCTCTACTGGATGAATTGCTTTTTCAACACTATACAATGCTTATTTTATACTGACAAATGTATGTACATAAATGGTAAAGTGTTTATATCAAGATCGCAAACTTGATTATATTAATTGTTATCACCACTCGTGCAACCAATGTTCGTTTAATAATTTAGTTCAAATATGACCGGAAGGATAGACCAAAGTCAGAATGAACGAAAGGTTCAATCTCATGTGCTTATCTGGTTTACACGAACTGTTTGTTTCAGGACACTGTTCATCTCTATTCCAAATGCATATTATTAGTTTGTTCATTTATTTTGGTCTTCCGTTTCAAATATTGAACATTTGTTGGTGAGTACGGAATCTGGATATTGCCAAGCCGGCGGACCTTCTCGGCTTTGCGTAAAACCTTCTTCCTGCCTGCGTTTGTACCCTTAGGACAGCTGCTGCCAAACTTGCACTATCGCTACATTTTCGGGCGTCTTTACCGAAAAGAGATTTAATGTGCCGGCTAAAAATGCATGATGCCTACATACATTCATGGTGCAACGGATTCGGCTTTCTTTTGATAAAATTTCAAAAGTCTCAACTAATTTGCCTGCTATTTGAAATACGGTGCTCTCTGAATATTTGAGATTTTTACGACTCTGCTATCTTTGGAATAAAAATAACACCTATGTTGTACTATTTGAAGTATGTATGTTCATCAATGTAGGATTTTGTGAAAGATGTAACTCCAGGTTGTATCCAATTTCAGCGGTGATCTTACTCGATTCTATTGACCAGTTTACTATTATTCATCAGATTTTATGGCTAATGAATAAAAATTTAAAATTTAAGCACTATTTGATTTTGAGTCATAAGGCAGAAGACATATAGCGTATACAATCTTAGTATCCTGCGTGTTAGATGCAATGATCTTGGTGTCTTCCACTACTGTGCATGTTATTACCGGTTAAGCATGCATAATTACAGCTTGGAATGCATGGTTAAATCGAATTCTAATAGCGGAAGTCGTCTGCAATCTCCTCGTCAATTTTTCTTTAGTTATCTATAAATTAACATATTTAAATGTCTTCGCATAATACAAAAGCAGACTAGCTAAACCGGAAGAGTGTGAAATGTGGAAATGTTCATTAAGTTATGTGCATCAACTGAAGTTTACGCTCAGTGCACTAACATTCTTTTCCACTTGTAAATACATCACACTGTAGCTTTTTACCTACCATGTGTCGTCAATTGCCAACTAATTTTTCGAATTTTAATTGGGAATGATATCAGAGGAAATATCTAATAAATATACGAGCGAGGTTTCAATTGAATTTCGATCAGTTGTTAAAAATTTGCAACTTTTATTAAGCTGGTTAGCAACTAACTGGTCGATTGGTTTACGTATGATGATCGACGACTTCCAACGGAAGCAATATCAGGCCCGAAATTAACAGGGAGTTTTTTATAAAATTTCTGTTAAATGCAAATCCATTGCCTATTAAATGGTGTGTAGTTTAGCTGCAATACATGTGAGTGTTACGCCTGATTTTCCTTCCTTCTTATTTATTAGATTGTCGTAATTTATGGTCCGATACTTATCTCTTTATCATTGATTCCCATTTAAACAATGAACTAAATCAATTAGACGGGATAGTCATCGCACATTTAATTAGATTGTGGAGTAACCTATTCGTCATATATGAAGTTTGTGCTAATAACTTTAGCAATTTATGAAATAAAGCCGCGAATTATTTTTAAATATAATTGAAATCGTAAAAATTCACTATAATGAAAATATATTTCAGAACTATATATATATATATATATATATATATATATATATATATATATATATATATATATATATATATATATATATATATATAAACTATCAAATTTATCATCATATAATGACGTAAAATTGCTGCTATTGTGAGTTTTTATTGAAATTTTAATGACGTGTTCGTAAGGATGACCTGCTTATAAGGACAAAGCTAAGTGTCACTAACATTAAATGTGTGTTTACAACGCTGAATAATGCCATTCTTAAGTTAGGTAAACTCAAGATGGTAAAGGAAGTTTACCTCTAACACTGGAGATACGGGCACAATTACCTCATCCTCAACAATCTATGAATGCTCCAATTGAAATTAAGATGCATTTACATCTCGCCTGACGAAATAAGTATCCTTGGATTTTGATCTTAGACTGGAAGTGGTAAAATGTTTTGGCCTACTTCCTGAGGTATACATTCAAAATTTTCCTCAATTTGAACTCATTTTTGCAAATTCGCATCACATGAAACACCACTTTTTTTACGTTTATATTTTGAATTACGTTTACAAACAAAACTTAGTGCGCAATCGAATAAATTCAAATTATCTTACGTAGCAGATCAAGTATTCGATCTAAACATGTAGCCAGGAGAATTGATCATTGGTTGTATAGCTAAAATAGACAAAACTTATTTCTTTTGCTTAATAGTCAATTTATTGTTGGTATAGATAATTTATCAGATCACAGTTGCTAAGCAATGGTCTTATCTATTATATAATTAACAAAATTGTATATTTTCGTTTTTAAAGTAAAATTCACACAAATTTGGATAGCGTGACAATTGGAATTCATGTATCTTCATCGTGAATAAAATAATTTCTGGGTTAACTTGAGACCACGTCACTAAGTGGAGACATCAAAATTTTTTATCAATCCGCATATCACATTGCTCAAATTCTACTTGGTCTTAAAAGCAAGTCGCAATCAATAATACTGTGTCATAGAATCTAAAAAAATAGCAAGAACCATTGTTTCACATCAAATAATGAGAAAAGTGATTGTCTATCTGTCTGGAAGGGGTAATTAAAACGATGTAATCGGAACGTCAATAGAACAGTTTAACATTGATCAACTTGATCTGCACAATACTTAAAATATGCCTGCTTTGGTGCATTTAATGTAATCAATCAACTGTGCATGGCTGTTATTCGAAGATTGCCGTACTTTGTTTGAAAGATCGTGAGTACAACTGGGCAGCTTAATTCTGAACAGCGCATGAAGAGATCCCAATAGGCATGAAAGCTGACTATTGAATGCATTTCCTTTTCTACGATATACAGTGTCTAGTTTATACTGAAAAATGTATGTATATAATGTGAATGATGTTTAAATCAAGATTGCATCTTTGATTTAAATAACTGCTTTCGCGGCCCGCGCAATAAATGCTTGTTTGTTTATATAAATATTCAATTCAATACCATTTCACTTGATAGCATGGTCTCTGTTCTATAAGGACAGATTTAGAAGGTGATTTGGAAATTTAGGTCAACACAGATGCTTTACATGCTCCACCTAAACTAAAGGCTATGCAAAAAAGATTAATTATTACATAACTGACTTGTTAGAGCAACAGACTTCGACGAAGACATGCCCAGTTTCGAGCCATGTCCTCGGTAAATTCTGGAAATTACATGACCAGAACCGGTGTACTGGAAGAACTGCCTTTCCTATATTATACAAGACTTTGCTTATATTGCCAAATTGAAATATGTAATTCGAATAGTGTCTATATTACGATCGCAACCTTAATTAAAGTAATTAATTACTTATAGTTATCCCGAGTAATTGATTGGTCTAATTATAAAAAGGCGATTGCAAAATTGATGTTTATAACTAATAGAGAGGATCCTTTGGAATATTTGTTTTATGAGGTATGCCGTTTCCCACATACCATGTATAAAATGTGAAGAGACTTCCGCACGCACGCCGAATACAGCTTAACAACAGACGTTATGTGATGTAACACATTTGCCTTTACCATAAATACAAGATAAAAGGAATTTATGTCAAACCCAGGGAGTTTTTTTTCGACTGGCGGTAGTTTTGCTATGTTGTTCGATGACTAGTCAAATACAATGGGATTGGTGTTTACTTCAAGCTCGCAAACTTGAATTAAAGAAATGTTACCACTACCCACGCAATCAATTATTGTTTAACTCCAGTGAGTATTTGTCAATAGGCATAAGCATATTAGCAAGCGAACGGTAAATAGCCAGAGTGGAAGGACAGGAAATATATTGCCTTTTGAAGCATCGCACGTATTTTAACCAGACATTGCTTCTAAAATACTCACAAATTGCAATAACAGAGATGATTTAGAAAATAATAAAGCCATTTGAATAAACATATTGCATTCCGATAGATGCATCTCGAACACGAAGGTGTCAAACTTTGATTTAGAACTGGAGTTGATATATATATGTATAATTAGATGTTCTGCTATTTCGAAGTATCTCTGTTTCAATTTAATGTTTGCTTTGCCCATGAAAAATATTCAAATATGTTTATTTTTATATGCACTAAAAAATAAGTTAATTTAAAATTAAAAATTGCACGAAATGCGCGGATTCGATGGAGTAGTGCAGGATTTAACAGACTCTGAAGCGTATTCATCCTGGGCCGAGCCGTGCTGCGCCAATTCTGGGAAGCACCTGATGAGCATTCGTTAAAGCTGAAACCGGTCTAATTCATGAAGATAATTTGCTATATTGTACAGTGATTTATGTATACCGAGAGAAAATGAATAATACAAAGCCAGCCACTTTGCTTGGATTCCATATATATATATATATATATATATATATATATATATATATATATATATTCTTTTGAAATGCGAGCCTTAATATAATTCATTGTACCCTTTCTGTGTGCAAAAACAAAAAGAAATTTTATCAGATACAAGAAACATTTATTTCGCATAATCTTCTCAAATATTTAATAATAAACATAACTTTATATATAAATTGAAAAGCAAAACAAGATAGAAATATTTGATCATAAAGAGAGTGTGAAAAACGGAAAGCAATCAATTGCATGCGTCACATCCAGTTCAAGCTCAATTCTTGTACATGCTTGTTCTACTTGCATAAATCCGGCTGCAATTTTTTTATCCATAAGGCTTCATATGTGGCTAGCTCCCTTTTTTTGCATTTAGTAATTTTTTTGAGTGCTACATCTGGAGAACATACGTACGATGTTTCGATGATGTGTTGCGCAATAGCAGACGTGTATTCACCATTTGAATTAAAACAGGCGTTCAAGTTTCAATGTACTCTGGTTCGAGTAATTAACCATCTTGTCAATCGGCCTACGTAAGTTGATCGACAACTTGCGCGCATATATATATATATATATATATATATATATATATATATATATATATATATATATATATATATATATATATTGAATGTACGCTTCAAGTCAGAATTTTAACTACATATTTTTAGACAGTATAAACTATTCATTGCATACGATAACAAATGCAATTCATTATTACACGGGGGTTTCTTTAATGACATCTCGTTAAGCAAATATAATTTAAAGAAACATATATTCCGCGATGGTAGGGAAATATACCAGTCTTGATATAAGATAAGAGACAAAATTTTGCAATAAATTAATATTTATTAATAAGCATAGTTTTTTCCATCACCTAAAGCCAATATTTTGAATTCTTCAGTGCATTCCTCTGCTTATACATTCATTACAACCATATTTATTTTTGAATTGTATGCCATGGCATACATTAGTTGTGCCTGCGCGCAATGGTTACGTCACTTTTTGAGACGACTTCTTTACTTCTGATTTCTTATTGTTTATACTTGAATTTCTCATCAGATTAAACTTCGTTTTTGGATTATTTTGCAAGCTCAGACAAGAATGAATTCTATTAATCGCAATAGCTTTGAGTGTCATTAACATTTCTGAAAAATTGTCTTCTGTACAACGTAAAATCATCTATTCATTCAGGAAATGAGGCTCTCCTTTAACTTTAACATACGGATAATTCAAATTCCAGATTAACGGAAGATTTGCAATAACGAAATCGTAGCATTTTCTTCACTAGAACTTATTCACAAGAAAGTGCTAATTATAAGGAAAGTAAAATTTTACTTTAAACTTAGAATGCAAGTTAAATTCTTGAGAATTTTTGTTTAATTTAAAATATCTATAGCTGCAGATTTTGTCACTCCGAAGTTGTGCGTCCAAGTTAATCCTTTTAAGGCTGTCATAGCAATTAAATTGAAATCGTTCAATAGGACAATGCCAATATTCTGTAAATATGATTTATGTGGTCGATTTCAGGAATTCTGCGTTAAACTGATAATGGTACACTGTACATAATATTGAATAGAACAATATAGAGTTGAAATCTGCACTCAATTGTAAAGCGAGCATATTAATATTTTTCTTTCCAGTTTAGATTAGCAAAAACAGAACTTAACGTATTTAATTTTTACCTTCCGCTGGTGGTAGAATTTCGCCTTTTAGACCGTACATCACGCATCACATTAAGTAGCTTGATTGATTACTTTATAAGGATACGTCTTTCCTAAACGTAGCGCAGGCTTTTAACTTATTTACTATATAACGCCAGATTTTGCAATTTTCAGACCGCAGTCAGGCCGTTGAATTTGTGACATAACTAACTATATTATACCATATTCGTAAAGATAATTTTTATTTGCCATCAATTGAGTTGCAATAGAAACATAAACGTCAGTTTTGGCTACACCATTTAAAAGTTTCAATCAATATTTCGCATTAATGTAGTTGATCAGGAGTGCCGTTCTCATTGTGTTATTTACGCAACTTTGCAATTTTAAGAAGCGTTATTTGTACTTGAAGAGACATATAAATATTTGTGTACCTCAATCTAGTGAGTTGGTTTAACTGGAAAGTAATTTCAAGTCTCTTTAAATAAGATTGATTGTCACTAAGCTAAATAAACTTTATGTAGGAATACAATAAAGAAAGCTAAATTTCTATTAGTAGGTAACAAGTCATTGAAATTGATTGATTTAAATCGATAAACCATGCACAATTGATAGTGGAAGTAAAAGCGATTTCACGGAAAATTTTCAGATGTCTGTCTCTCAAAATGTTTATCATGTGAATGCGCGTGCTAGCGTGTTTGTGTGTGAAAAATGTTATTTCAGTGTGCACGTGCGTATCGTATGCTCATTCGGTTAAACTAGCAACTTATTTTGTTATCCACTGAAATTGTCAGTGGGCTTGAGTTAAGTTCAATTCTCTGAAGCAGAGGACTTCACAAAGATTAATTTTATGCACAGCTACATTTGGCGAATTATAAATGTGAATTGTGCACGCAGTCCAGGATTTGAACCTGCCATGCGCTTTATTTATGCACTTATGTGCGTATTTTTTCTAAAATTTCTCCTCTGCCGAGTTGTGACTAGACTTTATTGAATAGTGTCGGTGTCAAATTTTCAATAATGAAAGTATATCAAAAATATTTATATCATGCATATTATGTAACACGACTGTATGTTAGCATGCTGGGAGTTAAGTAAATCCAGAATATCCAGTCAGGTGACAAATAAAGCAAACGACCAGTTCATAAATTGGACCTAAAAAGAGCCGATGCCAATATATCAGATAGGTGGAAGAGGTCCGGTGGACTTATAAAAGATTGATATTTCCAAGATCACCATTCGGGAGCCTCTCGTGGCTTCGGTCTTTATTCTTCCGAAGGCGAAAATACGGCAGGCAGATATAGCTCAGCCAAACAAAGCGTGAAATTCTTTACCATGCAGCTGCAACAGTCCACTTGAAAGCATGCTTTGAATACACACAAAAAACCAAGCGGAGTAACTGAGACAAACTTAATTTCGTCTCGCTTCATGTATGTTTCGTCTTCACAAGGCACCCGAGTATAATAAAGCAAATTATTTGTCCAATTAGAGATGCTATTTAAATCAAGGTTGGAAGTTATATACAAACACCAATCCTATTAAATATGCATTTGGAATTGAAACCAAGCATTGTAAAAGGCAGCAAATGCAATTCATCCAATGGGCCTGTTTCGTCCTTATTAGGAATTTATCAAGTGCTGGAACGGTAGCACATTTGCATTGGAATTTTTTGCCCCAAACATTAAGCCACCCTACCGAAAACTTTAAACAACTACCATTTATTTTCTAACTTATGTTAATGTTAGGCTTTAGTAGGAGCCTGTGTGATAACACTTTAGACAGATTGCCAACCAGCCACCCCCAATCTTGCAATAGAGAACAAACATCACGCTATTTACGTAAGTAGTATCGGATTAAATATTGACACAACCAAACAATCACTGATTGCACGAGTGTAGATAAAAGTTATTGAACGTCAGCTTACGAGCTCGATATAAACACCTGTAGCGTTATATGGGCATTTGTCACAATAAACTAAGCATTCTATAATTTTGCAAATGCAATTCAATTAGTAGACCAGTTTCGACGTCATTAGGAACTATTCAAATAATGTTTAGATTTTTTCCGTGAACAGGGCTCAAACCGGGGAACGTTTGCTTCGGGGTCCGAGCCTCTATACATTGTGCCAACCTTTCGTACTCTACAGACAATTTTCCATTATATTAGAACTTATGTTTTCGGTAGGCATTTCTTTCAGATGGAGCGTATGAATTCGGCGCTATCTCCGGAATAAAATGTAGGTAATCCAATTTGATATTAAATTATGATCAAATTAAAACTTTTTCTGTACTAAGGCGCTAAACATTTCCATCACAATAAGATATGTGATAAAATAGAAATATAGATTATAAAGTAATCACAACCATTCTGAAAGACAGTATGCTTATATAAATCTTTTAATTAGATCTGGATTAGCACCAATTAGAAAATATTAAATGTTTTTACGTTTTAAATTGTTGAGTTTGAGAGGCTGATGTTTTTCATTCAGATGTGTATCGAGAGGTAATATGCAAACTACATTAAACTATGTAAACGAATAATGAAAATAATTTCGGAAAATTTTATGCAGTTAAACTAACTGAGTGCGCTATTAATCAATATTGTGACAAATTAAAAAAAATTAGCAAAAATAGACAATGTAGTAACTGATTTGGCGTAAATCTTTTAAAATGGCCTTGAAACATTTTAGTTGGTTGAATAAATAATTCAATTCTATATTATTCAGCTAAAGGAGCTAAAGGTTAAAACGAAATGAACACAAAGAAATTTTAATCTTTGCACACGTTTCGTTTACACAATCTCTTTTCATTTAATTGAACTTTGGTTGCACCCGCAGGGATAACAATTATTCAAATAAAGTTTGCTGTTTCGATGTAAAAACCAATCATATTATACTACACAAATGTACGCATAAAATAGAACTGGTGTTTACACCAAAATCGCAACCTTGATTTAAATAAAGACTTTTAATGTAAAACTGCATACAAAAGTGTGATAAAAAATCAGAAATTCGGCTCATAAGCTTAGCAGTCTTGCCAAAATTTTGATTTACGAAAATTTTATGCATGAAAACTTTTTGGTGACAGACGCATATTTGATTTTCCTTAACGTCTATATACGTTTCTGTTTACTCCTCGTTTGTCAGTTTTCTGTCGCTGTTGGTGTCCATTGAATATTCAAATGCATTAGTACCTGTGACTGAGTGTAGATTGGTCAAGCAAAACTGGACTGATCTGTTGCGGCATTTTGGAAGCTAATTTAAAATTGGGCCACCTCTGTCAGCGCATTCAAGGGTTGTTTAAGTTTACTTGCATAAGCATGACGAAAGCTGAAACGTTTTTTTGTACATGACTGCATTGAAATTATTCAGCCGATATTTCCTATCTGGTACGATGTATGCGAGAATACGTGAGTGGGGGATCTACATATATATTCATCCATTTCTAATATATAAATTGCAATCTAATCGTTGTTAATCTGTTCAAAGTCGTGTTCGTGTGACGAACACGCATCAATACGTGCCAAGGTATATATATATATATATATATATATATATATATATATATATATATATATATATATATATATATATATGACGTCGATCAAGGCCGGAGTGTAGGGATTTGCTGGAATAACGAGTTTTCAGATGTAGTTTTAATTCTCAATTTTATTAAACTTTAGCCTTTCACGAAATCTATTGTGATGGTACCATATACTCAATTGACAACCGTTGTCTTGGTAACCTTTACAGTCTCGATAGATATTAAATATTATGAGTTGGCTTTAAAGTCGCATAGGTGCAGACATTATATGAAGTTAACGCCATTTAACCTTGAATAAACATTCGTAAAGTGGAATTTGCTGTGCAATTGTTTCTCATTTGTTGACTAAAATGCATTGGGTAAAAGAGTTATTAGCGATACCTACTGATACGTGGCCGATAAGAGGTTATACATTTCGTTCTTGCCAAGTTTGATTTATCCTTCTAGTCTCATTTGAACTAATTTGCTAATAGGTACGCAACACCCAATGCGCTATATATATATAATAATGCATATATATATATATATATATATATATATATATATATATATATATATTGTGTGTGTGTGTGTGTGTGTGTTTGTGTGTGCTCGAATTTTCATTACATTGCTTAAGCAAATGTTTCAAGAAGATATTCAGTAGGAGATTTCGAATAAGCAACCAAAAAATATCAATGGAATAATGACGAAGAAGTCGAAAACCAACGCTTAAAATTACCCAGAGAAAGTTTAACCTAAGGAAAGCATAAAACAGTAATGTTTTCTATTTCAAGGCATATTTTTTATGTGATGATTTATTTTCAATTGTTAAATTCAGAAGCATATAAAAATGGTTTTTATAAAATAAAATATCAAAATATTACATGTATTTGCCAAATAAGATTAAAAGCAGTTAGATTTAAATGATATTAAAAATTACATAATGCTCACAACATTTGACCGTTTTGTAATGATAATTGAAGGGGATTGTTTCCTTAAAAGGATAAAAGAAACGTGCTGAAATACTGATTTTTTCAATAGAAAGCATCAGTTACAACAGAAAAATCGTTTAAAAAACTATATTGTTTATAACAGATTTAAATTCAAAAGTCAAGAAGTAGTTAATTTTAATTCTTTTTGGATATCGAAATAAATATTATTAATCGTTTTTACAAATGAGGCTTTATGGAGAATAGATGATAAATACTTTTTTTCAAATCATGAAGAAATTTTGTTTAAATAACAAAAAATAATCTGCGCCCTTTTTCTAATTTTGATATTTTAAAAAGCTATTATAAGGATTAAGGGTGATTATGTATTAGTTTCATGCACAAGACAATTGATTGAGGTCCGTGTATACTTTCACATTTGAAGCAATTAAAAGAAACATGTTTGCGACTGTCCAAGCCTCTCGTGTTTACCAAACGGAATTTAAAGAAGACAGTTAGACGTAGATTTCAATAAATATATTAGAGGTAGAATTAACAACGATCCCATTATTTAATTAAGTGAACATTTTTTGTGCGGACGCAGATGAAATTTACTTTAATCAAGGTTGCGATATTTGAATGAAACACCAGAACCATTCTGTATATAGTTTATACTGACAAATATATGTATACAATGGGTCAGGTGTTTATGTCAAGATCGCAGCCTAGATTTAAGTAATCCCATTATTTAATCAGTTGCAAGACAAAATGTAACGCATCATCATGAACGTAAGATAACTATCGCAGACCAATTGTCGATACAAACGTAATTTCACTGCAGTTAAAATGTTGATAAACGAGATTGGCTGAACGCGTGATTACGTATAGCGAATGCAATGTTTTACACAAATTGTGAATGTTTGGCTAAAGTAGGATTGATTGGCATCTTAATTCATCAGACTACATTTAAACAATTTTGAGAATCACCAACAAAATCACTACATGTTTATTTAAAATACTCATTGTTTTAACGTATATAATTGATGTGCATCGACATTTCATCGCGTTATATAACATTGGTGCTAACATGTTAGCTTCGTTTTTTCTGGAATCCATTCCTTCATTCTGCCAATATTTCGGCAAAACTTTATAAATACTATCATCTTGGCTTCATACATAAAAGTCACAACAGAAAAAATTACATATGATAAACAAAATAATAAGGAATCACATTCTTTTTAGAGAAGAAATATTCTATGAACAGAAACAACTTTATATGATTTGAAATTGGCATCTCATTAATGTAATTTACTAAATGTCCAATAAATAGTCGTGACTGGAAGACTCGTATTGAAAACTGAATTGTCCTGACCATTTATTATTTCCAATTTCATCAAATTTTAAGAGAAACTTTGTTTAAACAAATTTATATGCAAAGTGAAAATTAAGAAAATCAGTCTTATATAAAATTTAAAAAAAACCTACTAGTTGAAATAAGTGCAAATCCAGTTTTAATTATTAATGCTAACGAAAAATGTTATTGAAAAATGTGTGAAATAAGAACAACTTCGTCTGTTAGGTGGCAGTAAAATGCAAGACCACATCATCATAAGATTACATTTTTTGAATAATGCTACTTGAAACAATGGTATTTTAAAAAATAATCACGAATACTTTAGTTGTAGATCATTGTCGTTTGCAAAAATTAGCACCATTGTTAAAACGTGGAATAATAGCATTGGTTCAATGAAGCGAGGCGATTAAAACTAGGTTTTATTAGTATTGATTGGTCAACTTTCTTATTCAGTTGTCATATTTTCAATTCTTACGCGCGAATTGCTTTATTAGAGGTGACATTTTTGTCAGAAAAATGTTTAGGATTATGCATATTACACGTCATCAGATGCACTAGCACAATTATTTAAAGAAGATAGTTTCAAAATAGAGTTTAAATAGAGCTACTAATATAAAGAAATCACGAATAAAGGTGAAAGAAAACAAGGTCAATAAATACTTTTTCTTTATTCGTGAAAATACAGAAAAAAGAGAGAAATTAGTGGTGTTTACTTTCCATTGCCAAAATGCACACATCAAAACTAAAAAGGCAAGCTTAATTGAACAAAGTAACGGACTGGGGATAGTTTGCACGGCCATTCTCCAAGTGACCAACAGTTATTAATGTGGAACTTGGGAAGAATAACACAGCCGATTAATTTAGCACAATTAACTTTCTGTAATTAATGTATAGCTAATCTCAAGCATTAATACACGTTAAAAAAAAGAGCGCTAAGGCATAAGGCAATAAATCTAATTGAAGACGTATGCAAGCGTATTTGATGCCTAGTCGAATAAATTTGTTTATTAAATCTTTGAGTTTACGAAAATCCCAGTGCTGGTAAATGTTGTACTAGATAAATCCTTCCGTTGAAATACGATTTATACAAAACAAAGCAAGAGCTAAAGGATATTTTGCAAAAATATGGAACTGACTAAAATATAATTGGAATATTAAATAAAAATCGGTATGACACACGAATCTTTGTCACGTTTTGCATAACTTCGTGATAATTTCATTTTTGGAAGATGTTGACATTTATTTAAATCAAATTTGCGTTTTTGAAATAAACACTAGTCCCATTGAATTTAACCAGTCGAGCGAAATAGCTAATTTATCGTCAGTCACACGTACTCACGTGTTTCGTATTTCCAAGGTCATCATCAAAATAGGACATCCAACTGACTAGCGAGAATCAAACTGCAATGCAAATATTAGTTATGCGGTTCTTATCTCAACTAGTTTCGCATAAATTTTCCTCAGCATAACAGGGCAAGATCTCCGTTTGTGTACGCATGCGTGTTATGCATTTTAAAATATATGACTAAAGTCAATTTTGAGGATATGTAATGAACGCCTAATGAACATATATTTTTCTAATAGTGCAGTAAAGTAAAATGGTCCAAGGGTACACCTAATGACTTATTTGAAACCTCCAATTTCATCAACTGTGCTCGACTGGGACAGGATTACCACAAAATGGGCTGACTGATATACATCATTTGTTACACGATTTAGGCATTGTCAGTTGGAACTCCGGCGAAGTTTCGTGATTTACGCGAAGAGTTAGTTTCAACAATCGGCAAACGATTTCGTCTACTTCACGACTGGTAATATATATATATATATATATATATATATATATATATATATATATATATATGTGTGTGTGTGTGTGTGCGTTTGTGTATGCGTTGGCTGTTTTCAACAGGAAAGAAACTGTTTTGTTTTAAAACCATTACCATTTCCATTAAATACAAGCTGAATGTTATAAGCAATCGTATCGGCTAGTGAAATTGGTGACGGCATTATTTAACAAAATCACTAGTAAATTGAAAATTAGTGTCTACTGCAGAAAGTGTAAATAATTTTAATTTATACATAAAAAAATAACAATGCAGACTGTACTGCGATTGCGCGGTAGTTAAATAATTTGCATAGGAGAAAACGTTAGGTGCACCGGTAGAGTTGAAAATTTTAAAAATAAATTTTGCCCTATTTACGTTAGCAACAAAATAATAAGTTGGTTTTAATTTCTGACTCTCTTTGAATTTAAAAACTGTTTGTTGCGGAGACCTCTGTGAATTTGTTGTTAAACTGGCTGTAAATATTATTCGTTTGGTTAATTCCTTGGAATAAAGCAATTGTGAGCAGAAACGAGAGGCATAAAACACAATGGATTTTGCGTGGATATATAGAAAATATATGTTTATTTCGACTGTTATTGATTTTTCCCACAGAAAGTTAGCAACCAACCAAATGAGAAATGATTGATTATGCCACATGTGTTAGTATTGATAAAAATCAGTCATGCGAAACATAAATCGAAGCCAATTTCATAAATTTATCATTAGTCAAACATTAAAGTAATAGTGCTGTTGGTTAAATTTGCTGTCATGGCAATACATGCACGTGCTTAGCATTAATTTTTATGGTAGTGAACGTATGATGAAACAAGCTATGAAGTGTTTAGCTCAAGTCCGGAATCTAGAACTAATACAACAATAAATCAATATCTTCTTAGTATTCCAACCTATGATCATATAAATATTAGTTTCATCGATTGAGTTTTGCAATTGATTTTTATGTTACTTGGTAACTAAAAACATTTTGAGAGGAAAGGTCAAATATTCAGGAAAACGTTCGAGGGTATATTCGAATAAAGACTCACGAATTTTATAAAATTATGAAGAACATCTCAATTTGTTTAGTTAGCTTAACTATATTATAGCCTTATAGATCAGCCGAAAAAAGAAATATGTTGAAATAGTTAATCTTTGCAACATTAACTACACCATCCGATTTTGTCTAACGAAAATTTTTTCATTAATTAATTACCTCAAGTCAACTTTAAATTTTCAAATTCATCAGCTGATTTGTCGAGTTCGGCCGCTTTCTGACGTAACCTAGAGCCGGCGTCCACCAATTTCATGTTTTGTGCCGCTGCATCAACAGATAAAGCTCTTTCATCTGGTAAAATTTCCGTTGCGTTAGACACCGAAATTAACGATGAGGTTGGAACATATTTAAGTGAGATGTGCTTCTTGACAATATTACTTTCTATACCGTTGGCCAATGGGTAATCACTCCAATCCATTTTCGCATCAATGACATCCCGATGTTCGTCTTCATCTTGCAATGATTCATGACTTTCAAAATCATCGGTAAGCTCTTTGCTAAATCTCTCTTCTGGAATATTTGTCTGCCAAACTGAGGTTCGAGGACCAAACAAATATTTGTCGGTTCTCATCTGCGTTGGGGAATGGCACTCTTGTTGAGGAATAATGGCTCCACCAGGTCTAACTACTGGCATCATCCTCACTGTTGGAAGATGCGACGAAACGCTCGAATGCATTAAATGATAATCTTTACTGGTTGAATTAGGACCGCAAGATAGTGTTCTAGACATCAAGTAAGAAGCTCCAGGAGGCGGGGGAGGAGTTGGAGTCGCTTCACTTATTGGTGTTTCAACTTGCTGATCAGCATTCGCTGTCATATCCTCGCCGCTTAAAAACGATCTTAAGTTACTGCTGCTGTTGAACTGGCGTAAAACAGGCGTGCCATGCAGTGGAGAATCCTTTTGAGTACCTACAGAATTGATAAGCATCTGCTTCGATGTTTGTGTCGGCGACATTGAAGCATTTGGCAGCGGGGAGATATATGAAATTTTTATTGTTGCACCTGAATTATTGCAAGCATCACTAGTGGTCTTATATGACGAAACGCCATCTTTCTCCGCTTGCACACCTTCCGGGCACGTACCAGTTGATTGCAGCTTTTTAAAAATCTCTTTTAACTGTTCCGATTTGAAAGACATGTAGAGTTCCGAGTTTGCAGATGACCTTAATACGAAGGGAAATAGGCCAAATTTAATTAAGTGCTTTTAATGTCGGCGATATTTAATTTATCGTCCAAAAACCATTCCATGGAAACTAAATTTAGCAAATGCAATATATATATATATATATAATTAAATAAGCGGCTCTCACGTCTAGTAGTCTTGCATACGTTGGACTTGACTGGTCATGTCACACAAACAGTTTATATGCAGTTAAGAAGCCTAACCTTTTGCAACTTTTGCCACATGTATTTACATTTATCGCTAGGTGCAAAAAGAAAATATTCGTGACTGCGTATTAATTGTGCGGACGATATTTCCAATCAAGCAATATGTACTCAAGTCTTCTAGAAATGGGTGCCGACTATCTAATATTACATTACTAAAAATGCATTGCGCTTTGATCCTCGCTAGTCAATTTTCTGTCGTACACTAATAGGGATTATGGTAGATAGAAACGCGTCGGTAGTTTTGCTATTTTTTGACTGGTAACAACAGTCTGTTTGATGTTTGTATTAGGCTAACAAACATAACGTAAAGAATTTTTAGTACAACTTCCTTAATCAATTAAATACTGTTTGTTGCGAAGAGCTAATATATATGCAAGTATGTATTAGGTGTTGCGAACCTAGTAACAAATTAGTTAAGTAAGCACGAAACGAATGTGCACGAGATTAAACTTTCGCAACACCTAATACATACATGCATACATATTAGTTCTTTGCAAAAAAACAGTATTTAACTGTTATATATTTAACTTAATGATGTCATGCTTACCGCGAAATGTGATAACTGATATCGATCAAGGCCAGAGTTTATGGATTTACTGGAGTAACAGTTGTTCAGAAATATATGAATTTCTCAATTTCGGTGAACTATAGCATACATTGATATCCACCATATTAGTACTATGTACCTTTTCGGTACAATAATGATGGTATCGGTTACTGACACAATAGCCATAGTGTTAGTATGCTTTACAGACTTGGTATATATATTATATTGAGTGAGCCAGCGTTTAAGTCGCATTGTCGAGACTATACGATGTTAGCTACTCTACTGCAGGTTTAGGCATTCGTCTAGGAGATTATATCGTCCTATTATCCCACTTTCCTCACCCAAATATATAGTGGTTAAAGGGCGTAATAGCGGCTCCTACTGATGAGTCGCCAGTAAGCAAGAAACGAATGTGCATGAGATTATACTTTTCGTTCATGCTGTCTTTGGTTTATTCTTCTGGTCACAGCTGAACTAATTTGTTACTAGGTTCGCAACACCTAATAAATATTTCCGTAATTAATGTTTGTTCAATTGGATTACTTATATAGATGCAGAAAATCTGAAATCAGGTTAATGTTGATGAATGCCCAGAAACTGTGCGGCTGACGTTTTCAGTCAGAATGAACAAACGGTATAATCTGACTTACACATTCGTTTTATGCTACACCTTTGTTGGAGCCTGCGCTACTCTCCAAACTAAGTATGTATTAATAATGAGCGGTTTCACAGTACATTTGTCCCACTTTTCTTAACCAAACATTTAATGAGGTTTGAGCGTGGCTCCGGCATCTACTGTTTTGGTATAAACTTAAGGTCCTCATTGGATCAATTTATAATTACGAATCAAACGCATTTTTCTTCTGCTTATTGATACCTAAGAACAAATTAGATCTAAAAGGATTAGATTCATGTACGAAATTCAGCAAGAAAGAAAGGTATAAATCCATGTATACACGCATTTCCTGCTTAGAGAATGCTCATATATAGGAGCCGGTAATACACCCTAATCCCATTACGCATTTAATCAAGAAATGTGGGTCATTTGGACAACACAATCTCTTATACGAATTTGTAATCAAGCCGTATTAAAGTTAGCTTGGAATAGTTTTCGGCAATGCAACATGAAAGTTAACTCCCTATATAAAATAAATGCTGAATTTGAAAATTATACAAATAGGATTGTATTTTAGTTAGGCCTAGTTTCAACAAAACTAAACTAAACAATTGTCACTCCAAGATGTCCGTGCAATCTAGTTTCGATTAACATTTTAATCATTTTATCAGCCAAATAAGTATCATATATATATATATATATATATATATATAAATATATATATATATATATATATATATATATATATATATATATATATATATATATATATATATATATATATATATATATATGCGAGCATTAACACGCACATTTAATGCAGCAAAACTACGAGTGTTATTTAGGGTAACACACTTTCCTTTACCAGCAGTCAAAGAGAAACAGCAGTTAATGTCGACATCATATATTATTTACCAATATACATGTGCAAGTTGTCGATCAACTTACGTAGGCCGATCAACCAGACAGTTAATTACTGGAATAAGGGAACATTGTAACTTAAACGCCTATTTTAAATCAAATGGTGAGTGCACGTCTGCAATTGCGAAGCACATCAAATCATCGCACATATGTTCTCCAGACGTGGCATTCAAAGTACTTACTAAATGCAAAATTAAAAGGTAGCTAGCCACATACGAAGCCTCATGGATAAACAAATTGCAGTCGGAGTTATGCAAGCAGAAGAAGCATGTTCAGGCTTTTAGCATGAACTGTATGTGACGCACGCAATTGATTGGTTTCCGTTTTTTCACACCCTCTCTATGTTCACATATTTCTATCTTGTTTTTCCTTTCAATTTATATCTAAATATATGTTCATTAGTAGATACTTGAGGAGATAATGAGTAAGAAATGTTTCTTGTATCTGATAAAATTTCTTTTTTTTGCACATAGGAAGGGAACAAAGAATATATATGTTTTTCTTTGTTCGGTGACCTAATAAATATTTAATTTTGTGCTAGGTGTTGCAAATCTATTAACAAATTAGTTCAAATATGACCAGAAGGATAAGCCAAAAGACAGCATGAACGAAATGTCTAATCTTATGTGGATATTCGTTTCGTGCTTGCTGGCGTCTCATCAGTGGGAGCCGGTACTACGCTACATACCCGTAATATTTGGTTAAATAATGCGAACTAATTTGACTGTACAATCCCCTAAACTAATGTTTTTCTAAGAGGTCTCGTCTAGTTCATGAGGCTATGAACGTATACGTTAAAATTTTATTATTAATGTTTATTCGTGCATCTGGTCCTATATAAACTAGTTCGTTACTAGATACGCATTGCATAATAATCAAATTCATTTATAAATTAGATCGCCGCAACGAACAATATTGATTTATCAAGTGTGATTAGCACGGACAATTGATACACAGATCTGCAGATCTCTACTTCTCAACTTCTCAGTGTACAATGTCCTCTGTTTAATAATGTTTGAGGTCCATGTGATGCAGTAGATTGGTGGGCGTCAGCAACGACGCCATAACCATGTTTGTCGGACGTGTGTGAAGGATGCACATTTAGTATTGTTGGTCTGCCAGTTTTCTTGGGTTCCGGTGAGTATTGCCAAATTAAATAACTCGTTCACGATTCAGTGGTTGTTGGTACGAGGCACTTCTTAGTTGGTGTAGCATTTTTTTCTGGTTAATTTCCTTAACGACCGAAACTCCATTTTGTCAATAATCACAGCCGGCATTGGTTAGACAGTTTTGCTTAGTTTTTCCTGCGCTACATCTCTTATCGTGTGACCTATTGCGCAGTTATTAATTATGAGAGAGTCTAATTGCGTTAGCAATAGGTAATTCAGCAATAGCAGGTGTGTGTTGCCCTTACGTGTCCGAGGAGGAACACGAGCTACAACGACGGTACCAACTTGTATAACCGCCTAACTCGAAACGGTTGTTAAAAATTATCTCTGACCGTCGTGGCTGGAATCGTGAGTAAAATTATCCTCTGTAAACGAGGAACTCTCTGCAAGTAAATTTCATAAACTGGAGCTGGTTACTTCTCCGTCCTTCGTACACACCACCTACCACTACTTATAAATGAATGTGTTGGCATGGCGTTTGGATTAAGGCTACTATAACAGATGTCAACCTGTACGACCGGTGCCGAGAAGAGGACGAAACTCGATCATTTAGACAAAGTTCAAGGCGTTGCAATGCTTCCATCGGTGAACCAGTGAAGAGATCGAGGCCAACGATCTACAGTGTCATGTGGGATTTAAGTATCATAGAACAGAGGTCCTGGTGCGCCTATAGAAGTTATGCAGTACGGATCTACAATACCAAGCGTGCGACACCTTCTCATGTCAATCAAATATGGCAAATCAACTTGTGATGAGGGCACTTCACGTACATTTAAATATCAACAATAATTTACGAAACAAACTATTTTAGGATAATCTACGGCATTTTGTAAGTCATCGTGTTTCTTGTCTCGATTTCGTGCTAATATAGCCAACAAATCTTTTCCACAGTTATACATTTAATTTAGGATAGATAATTGAGTCAATATTCTGATGAATGTTTGCATACCAACATAAATATCGAGAAAAGAAATCGAGTTCCCCCAATCACCTAATGATTTTTTTTCTTTGGTTGTCTTTCTCTCTCTCTCTAACACCCTCTCAAATATGAACGATTATTCATAGTTTTTAGTTGATAAATGGTTTTATGATCTACGGTAAAATATAATCAATTTTCCCAACATTTCACGTGAATATGCTATTCGAGTTGCGTTATTTTATAAAATGTATTATTCTTGTTATTTTAACAAGGAATTCGTGTTCTAGGTAAGTGCCGATCACTAAGATTTACTACTAATTTTTACTATGAAGATTGTAGCATTACGAATTCAACCTACTAAAGGTAAATTTTCCGTGACACTATACAAGCAAAACTTAAAAAAAGCTATTTATTAAATAATTTACTGCCAACGCTAGAGCGGATAAAAAACTATACAAGCTTAACTATGTATTTTTCTACTCAAGACAATTTAAACTTTAGCTGTCTCTCTCTCTCTCTCTTCAAAATCAATTGACATTTGACTTTGCTTCGCCAAAAATGAAGTAATTAAAAATTCGAATTCTAACAATTTTAGCTCCACTTAAATTGCTCGATGAATTGATTCAGGCATAAGTTTCAAGTTCCATGTTGTGTCGGCAGCATTGAAAGGTATTCGTGTAGGAAGCATGGTTCCGTATTCAATATTAAAAAAATGAACAATAATTTGGAAAAAATCTACTCGTAGCCAGATGGACCCACTTCAAAACGAAACTGACCTTAGATTTTGTGGATTGTTACAATTTCCGCCTTGATTGTCTTGAAGGGAGTGCACTAAACCGGTAGAGGAGTTTTGAATTCTAGCAACTGGATTATTAATTGATGCAATGGGGGTTGTTTCGTCGAGAAAACTTCCTGGAGGTAAGGGCGTCTGAATGTTGGCCAGGTCATGCCAATTCGACACGGCTGTGTCAGACGGCGCAACCGAAACACTGCCAAGTAAATGCATATCTGATGAGGTGGCCACGACAATGGGAACTGGGGCTACACCGCTTTCTGGAATATGGATGGCACCACTGAGAGACCGGCCAAATGCAGCACTATTTCCCATAATTTGCGGTAAATTGGTAGCCGTCAAGTAATATTGTGAAAATCCGGCTGCCACGTCATCGTAAATAACCTTAACGGATAGACAAACGAGAACAAATTTAAAAACTAATTTATATTTAATCCATCCACGGTGTAATAAAGCACTGTTTTGCGGTCGAAACATAAGTACTTAATTTTATCGTGCGAAAATTTGGCTGATTCCAAAGTTTTATGGCAAGCTTAAAATGGCTATTAGTTTGTGTTACTTTATTTGCACGGTAGCTAATCTGGGCTAATTCGGTGCAATCTACTGGCTCCCTTGGTATTTGCATTAAATGAAATGTAAGCAAGAATGCTAAGAGAGAGAGCCGCAGATCTGATTTTCCCAGCCTTGTGTATACATTGTAGTTTCGTCCTAGTAAGACAGATTGGCATCGTGATCTGATTATGACAATGGACGGTTGAAACACGAAAGCATGTGCGTGTAACGGATGCCTGCAATATCGTGCGAATAAATGAATAAAATTTTACAATAATTGATTACGCGGGTGGTGGTTAAATACAATGGGATTGGTGTTTACTTGAAGCTCGCAAACTTGATTTAAAGAAATGAATAAAGTGGTGGTGAGGTTTACCTTAAGTAGGACAACTCGATTTAAAGAATTGTGTCACCGCCTATGAAAGCCAGGAATGTTCAATTGTATAAATGTGGCGAAAGCTGGAAATTGTTTGTTCGCGACTACATGCAAAATTGAATAGCCGACATTTTCAGACAAGTACGATATTTGCGAGATATTTGCTTGGAGTGGAACTCACTGATCTGACCCTAATTACTGTATGGTTTGATTTTTTTTAAATATTCTGTTTACCGTCGTGCTCTACTATGGTCTATAGAATGCTGTAACGTGTCGGTCCGTATGATTATGTAAATCAAGGATGCAAGATTGATATGAACACCAATCCCATTATATCCCATTTGTCAGTATATACTAAGCTTTAAACAAAGTAGGAAAGGTAATTCATCCAGTATACCGATTTCGTCCTTATTGGGGATACCTCAAGTAATGCTAAGATTTTGTTGTAGACAGGACTTGAATCGGATTACAGTCACAGACTCTGAAACAAATCAGCCCAGATCCATGCCCCGTCAACGGCAGAATACTGGGCAGTACTTGAAGAGTTCCAAAGCAGGACGAAACTTGTCTACCGGATGAATTGCTTTGCTACATTGAACATTGCTTAGTTTATACTGACAAATGTATATTTAATGTGACTGTTGTTTACGTCGAGCTCTCACCATTAGCTTAAATAGTTCTTATCACCACCTGCACAATCAAGGATGGTTTAATGTCGCAAGAGCCTTTGATTGACGGTAGTTTTTGGATGTTATGCGGCTGAATAACGAAAATGGGACTGATTTTTATTGCAAACACAAAAACCTGATTTAAAGGACAAATATAATTGCTTGGTTTTCTAGTTATATAAAATATTTTATACAGGAAACACAATTAAACAATCACTGAATGCGCGGGTGGTGGTAACATCTCTTTAAATCAAGTTCGCGAGCTTGAAGTAAACCGAATCCTATTGCTTTTATTCAGTCATCGAGCACCATATCAAAACTGCCATCTACTACAAATGCAGATGCATTTCGACCGTCCATGATCATCATCAGATTACAACGGCAAACTGACTGACGAGGAGTAAAGCGTAATGCATATAATTAAACGAACATGGGTTGCGCGGGTGGTGATAACAATTATTATAATCAAGGTTGCGGTCTTGATATAAACACCTAACCCATTATACTGACATATGTAAGTAATTAATGGGTCAGGTGTTTATATCAAGACCGCAACCTTGATTATAATAATCGTAATGCATATATGTGGAAAGCAAATTCAAAAATGCAGCTCTCACCTCTAGGAATCTCGTGTAAAATCTACTTGACTGAAAATGTCAGCTGCACAATTTCTATGCAGTACCGAACTGTGATCGCCTAATTGTATATCCTTTATTTATGTGACGAAAGCTGCAATACGTTAATCTTGGTGACTGCATGGAAATTGTACAGCCGACATCTCCAGTCAGGTTCAATGTACGCGAGACTACTATAGGTGAGAGCCGCACATTCAATTTTTCTTTCCATATATTCAATGCGGTTCGATCCTTGCTAGAAAGTATGCCGTCGCACTCTGATGATGATCAGGGAAGGTCGAATTGCGTCATTAGGTGTGACTGATGGTAGTTTTGCTATACTGTTTGATGACTGGTGAAACAACATGGGATTGGGGGTTTACTTAAAGCTGGCAAACCTGATTTAAATAAATATTTTATATATTTTAAAACCTTCGAAAATTGGCTTGGGCGGCATCGTTATTTCTACGCACAATTTTCGCGGCATTGAAGTCACTAACATATTTGACTTAATTTACACTTTATAGGAGGTTATTAAGTTTTCAGCCGATCCGTTTAATCTAAGTCACGCTATTAAAAACCATCAAGTTTGATACCGTGTATTCGTTTTGTATTTGAAGTTCTCGATATTACCGATGAGTTTTCAGTAAATAAGCAGTGAAAATGGAAGCGTCGTGATGCTTGTTGTTCAAATCTTTTTCAGTATATCCGTCTCTTTGTTGTGTGAACTTATCATATTACATGAACTTGTAGAAATTTTGGTTCTTTTCAACTAATTTTACGTAGATTTCATGACATACTGCTATCTAATCGATAACACACATGATAAATTTGTATCACACACACCTACTTACATACACACACACATACATAAATACATACACACAGAGGAAAATACGCACGTTACTACACACAAACATACATACAAACATATAAAAAAAAATATGCGTATAGACATAAATACAAACACACATACATAAATACAACACTCATACAAACATGCATAAATAGGTACATACTAAAGTAAATATCTACATCAAATGCCTGTAATATGAAGTTTTTTATTTTAAACTTTGATTTTGAATTAAATTGTAAATGTGTGGAGTGTTATTTTTCATAAATCGGTGCTGTTCTGTCCAATTTCCTGTTAGGCCGATGGAAACTAGAATGATATTCAAGGGTAAATAGTGATTTATTCATGAAATGTTAAATAATCTTAATTATTGGTGCATCATCGACTTAAAGCCGGGTTATTCTGAAAACGGCCTATATCCAATTAAAATATGAATTTGGTGCGAAAATTAATCAGTACATGTCACTTATGTTTTGTTAAGAGATTGTATTTAAACAAGTATGAAAATACTGCACAATATTATTATAGGCAAAACTATCCACTGTTCAAGCTAATCCCAATGGCGTGGCAAAATTAAAAAAAGGTGTCAATATCAAATTAGAACAGAAATTGAAGTACGATTAACGCTCCAAAAAATAAGACATAGATAGCATAAATATTCCTTTATGCAATACACTTATACAAAAATATATACACACAGACAGGCATTCCTACAAGCATACATGGTTACAGACATACATGCATACATCAATGCATACAGAAATACAAACATACATGCATACACACATACTTAATTGCATAAACATATAAATTAATTATTGCATAAAGACATACAATCATACAAGCGTACGAATATATATTAGGTGTTGCGAACCGAGTAACAAATTAGTTCAGTTGGGACCAGAGGGATAAACCAAAGACAGCATGAACGAAAGTATAATCTCGTGCACATTCGTTTCGTGCTTACTGGCGACTCATCAGTAGGAGCCGGTACACGCCCTTTACCCACTATATATTTTGGTGAGAATGTGAGGAATAGATGGCACAAGGTGCACGAGATTAAACTTTCTGTTCATGCTATTTTTGATTTATCCTTCCGGTCATAACTGAACTAATTTGTTATTAGGTTTGCAACACCTAGTTCATACCTGCATATATATATAAACTTACCATTTGGAGGCGACATACCAGCCTCAATAATTGCACGGCGGCTGAATAGAATAACTAAGGACAACTTTCCCAGTGTTAAAGTTAATATGACATTCAGTACACAGAGAATCATGAGGTTGGATGCCAAAGATCAATTGCCACTTCTCTCCAAATCATTCATAGTCTATAAATTCTCATGTATGTGCGGTAGCACATATATCGGACGTACGAAGAAGCAATTGATAAGCAGAATCCAGCAACATTTGCCACAGAAATTGATTAACAAAGGCTTGCCACCGTCAGGAAAATCAGCTATTTCCGATCATATATTGGCAACGGGGCACCCTGTCAATTCGACCTATTTCACAATTCTACATAAAGCAAAATCCGAAAAATTATTATTCATCTACGAAGCACTTTACATAAAACAACAAGCACCCGACCTTAACATTCAAAAGTTTCATCAACATGATATCCTTATCGACTGGCCAAGGATAACAAAATTCAACAACAATCTACTAGTATCCAGCCAAGAACCAACAGGCCCTCGACTAGAATCAACAAACGTACAATCGGATTGGCAACAAGGTGAAGTTGAGATAACAGAGGCGCATACGAGGCAACAAGGTGAAGTTGAGATAACAGAGGCGCATACGATGACAGAAGTCTCCAAACAGTGTGAGCGTTTAACACGACAATCAACATTAGCGTTGTTACCAAGCGAAAATAGCACCCTTGCGCAGCGGGGTGAAACGATCAACTATACTGGGAAAAATAGCACTTGTATAGATAACAGTGAACAATTTGCACAAATGGCTAACTCTCAAGTTATCAAAACAATAATGACAAGATCTCAGACATCACTTCGCAATACTGCGAGAATGACCTTTACATGCAAACACACATACACAACACAAACACAAACGCATACACACTCACCTACTAGTCAAAACAAGAAACAGCAGTAATAACGAGTCAGATTTGTCACCGATAACATAACCAATTGACAACCCAAAATGTATAAATATGTATGATTGTATAAGAGATGATTAGTATTCACGAAATAAATGGCCTTTATCCACTTTGTTATTTGTGTTGTTTTCCTAATTATAAGAATATATATATATATATATATATATATATATATATATATATCTCAGTTCTCCGCCATAAACAGTATCTAACGTTATACAAACGTACAAACATACATGCATACATACATGCATGCATACATACAAAAACAGACGGAAATACATAAATACATACATAAATAAATTCATGCATAAATATACACACACATGCATAATTACATACTTACATTAATACATGCATACATAGATGTATACATAAATAAATACACACTCATACATTCATACATGAATACATAACACATATACTGTTATATATATATATATATATATATATATATATATGATATATATATATATATATTATTAAATACATACACACATACATGAATACATGCACAAATGCATGCATACTGCATACTTACTTACATACGTATATATATACATGCAGACATTAAATTAAAATCATGTGTTTCTCAGAATTATTCAAACAATAAAAAGAATGCAACAAAAAATTTTCCTCATTGTCTAGAATTTTTGATTAAATAATGAATATGTTGCTTAATTTTTGATATTTAATAATCCAATGGAATTTTAATTTTGATTCATATTACATTTTAGTAATATTTCCAGACAATTTTACATCTATAGCACCCATTAGTGCAAAAATAAATATCATTATTTGTAACATTTTTTGTACTTATTTACATCAAGTGAAGTACTGTGAGGAAAAAGTTAAGCGGTAAAACGCACTTGACCGTTTTTACCCTGTGCATCAATGGCGCCAGCAAAATGTGGCGCATTTAGTCGGGACGATCCATGAATTAGACCAACTGTTGAACCAATATTCATTGTTTGAGGGTGGGCGTCAGAGCTGTCACTAAATCCATTGACAATGTTGTTTTCCGCGCTGAACCCAGCCGGCGGGGCATAGCCATGTCCCAAAGTCATGGTCGTATCTGAAGGACATGCAGGCTGACCACCATCATTAAGTATCAAATCGCTGCGATAATGTGTGACGTCCGTTTTGGCCAAAGGGTCAAATCCTGATAATACAAGTCAATATGTGTATGTTCGTTTGTTTGTTTACATGTGTAAAGGATTTGAAAATGAAGTAATTTAGAAAAAAACGTAAATGACCACGCATTTTTTTTGCATAATTTCATTCATTTGTGCTCGAAATTTATTTAACCTTGTGTTGTACATCATTAACCAATAACGTTTTGGTTTTTCGGGTAAAAGCAGAGTTGCAATAAACAACATAAGTTCAAATACTTTAAATTAAGTTTGCGAGTTTAAAGTAAACACCAATCCCATTGTATTTAACCAGTCGTTGAAAACCAAAGCACAACTATAGTCAGTAACACGTACTGACGTGTATCAACTATCAATGATCATCATCAGAGTACGACGGCAAACTGACTAGCGAGAATCAAATCGCAAAGAACATATATATATATATATATATATATATATTTTTTTTTTTAATTTTTTTGACTGAAAATGTCTGCTGCACAATTTTTACGCAGTCATAAACATTAGCGTTTTTTCAGATTTAGCCACATAAATATAGATAATACGGTTCAAAAGGTCATTAATTGAGCGGGTAACAGTTCTTTAAATTAAATTTGTGAGTTCGCAGTAAACACCAACCCCATTGTATTTAACCAAGAAGCAGCAAAACTACCGTTCAAATTGATCCAGATCGCTCGTATACGACCAGGAGAATAGGCTTAAGTACAATGTCATGTCCACATGAAATTTTGCGCTTACTGGTTATTTGTAGGTTTTATTTGATTCCATGTTACATACAAGCAATGTATTAGAGCTAGATATTGTGTGTTGAGGGTAAATAATACATATGAAAGTGTCGGTTATGTATTGTGCACATAATAGCAAACTATTTAAAAAAGAATCCAAAAGGTAAAAAAACACGCGTTTAGTACTTACTGGCGACTCATCAGTAGTAGCCGGTATTACGCCCTATACCCACTATATATTTGGTCAAGAAATATGGGAAAGTTGAACGCTAAAACATTCGTTGCAAATAAGTATATAGGCGGTAATAGAATTAACGTCATTTCAAGACTTCGGCAATGCATTTATGAAATCAAAACACTATGTATAATGTACACCTAGACTGAAAAGGATACCGTTAAAATAGTTTTCAAAATAGAGACTCTGTACCGGTGATCAAGATAAAGGATTACTGAATAGGCTAAATTTAACCGAAATCCAGTATTAAAACAACATATAAAAACCAGTTACTCCACTAGATCCATACAATCCGGCCTTCATTTACATCATTTTAGAGATATCGCGTTAGTCGCATCACTAAATGCAATATATAATATTCATTTTATTTTTATGGAGCACTATTATATATGCAGTTGTGTATTAGGTATTGCCTACATATTAGTTCAAATCGGACTAGAAATATACCAAAGAGTCACCATGAAGGAAAGATGCAATCTCATATTCACATGCGTTTCGAGTTCATATATATATATATATATATATATATATATATATATATATATATATATATATATATATATTCATTGTACCCTGCCGATGTCAAAAACAAAAGAAATTTTATCAGATATAAGAAACATTTCTTTCGCATTGTCTTCTCAAATATCTACTAATGAACATATCTTTATATATAAATTGGAAAGCAAAACAAGATAGAAATATGTGAACATAGAGAGAGTGTGAAAAACTGAAACCAATCAAATTGCGTGCGTCACATCCAGTTCAAGCTCAATGCTTGTACGTGCTTCTTCTGCTTACATAAATCCGGCTGCAATTTGTTTATCCATAAGGCTTCGTATGTGGCTAGCTCCCTTTTGTTTTTGCATTTAGTAATTACTTTGAATGCTACGTCTGGAGAACATGCGTGCGATGTTTCGATGATGTGTTGCGCAATAGCAGACGTGTATTCACCATTTGATTTAAAACAGGCGTTTAAGTTGCAATGTTCTCTCATTCGAGTAATTAACCGTCTGGTCGATCGGCCTACGTAAGTTGATCGACAACTTGCGCATGTATATTGGTAAATAATATTTGATATCGACATTAACGGCTGTTTCTCTTTGATTGCTGGTAAAGGCAAGTGTGTTACCCTAAATAACACTCGTAGTTTAGCTGCATTAAATGTGCGTGTTAATGCTGCTTCAACTTTCTTTTGTGCCATTCGGGAAACTGCATCCCCTTAAATGGGATGTTTAGGTAGACTGTTTTCTTTTCTGGCCCATAATACGTCTGTTTCTGCTTAATTCCCCTTTTAATAATTGATTCAATTAATTGTCTGGGGTAGCCATTAGACATTAAATCGTTAATTGCTTTATTATATTCATTTTCTTTAGAATCTTGACTAACCAACCTGTCAATTCTTGAAAAGCAACCACGAACTGTTGATAATTTATATTGAAATGGCACAAAACCGCTGTAATGCAAATATTGTGCAGACCATGTTGGTTTATGGTAAATTATTCTGTTTAATTTACCATTAATTTCTTTCTTTAATAGTACATCTAGGAAAGGCAGACAGCCATCTTCCACCTTTCCCACTAACTTGACGAAATACATTGTGGGTATAGGGTGTAAAAAAAGGCGTTTACTGATGAGGCGCCTGTAGTTACGAAACGCTTGTACACGTGAGATTATACCTTCCGTGCATGCGGACTTAAGAATATATTTCTGGTACTATTTGAACAGATTTGTTACTAGATACTCAAGACTTTATACACAGTTTATATATTTTCAATTGTGAATTAAGCATTGTATACCTTGTAACATATTAGTTCAGGTTAGTATATAATTATTTAACTTTTGTTTTGCTGACGTTGTTTTATCCTTCTCGTCCTGTGTAAGTTGATTTAATTCTAGATACGCAATACCTAATAGCGTATATATATATATATATATATATATATATATATATATATATATATATATATATATATATATATATCATATATATATATACATATATATGTATATAGTTCTGTATAATTAATTTGACATATATCTGAAAATACCGGGTATTTCACAGGTCGTGTGGCGTATTGGATGCTCTGTGAGAATCAGAAAGTGATGTGCATTGATTTGAGCCTCGGTTGCGGAAATACAGGCAAGTACTTAATGAATGCCAAATAAGGACGACACCGGCCAGCTAAACAAAGTTCATTTGCTATCTTAAACTCCGACAATATAATTTTATTCAATGCCATTTCCCTATGTAGCATTGTGCTTGTCCTATAATGGCAGATTTAGAGTTGCAAGATAGAACTATAGGTAATACAATTAAGCAATGATTGATTGCGCGGGTTGTGGTAAAAATTCTTTAAATCAAGTTTGCGAGCTTGAAGTAAACACCAATCCCATTTTAGTTGACCAGTCTTCGAACAACATGAAAGGTCGAAACGCGTCAGTGCGTTGCGGCTGGCGGTAGTTTTGTTATGTTGTTCGACGACTGGTTAAATACAATGTGATTGGTGTTCACTGCAAGCTGGAAAACTTGATTTAAAGAAGGTAGACCTATAGGTCAAAAGTGATGCTAAATAGTTTCCAACTTAAGGTCAAACTGACCAAAAAAAAAGAAGTTTTGCTTAATAAAGAATATTTCTGTTAGTAAATAAATTGTGCGATGCCGTTGACGAGATGCAAAATCAATAGCAAATATGTCTCGGTCCGATCACCGGTTGTGGAATTTTCTAAAATTATTGGATGAGACTTGTCCAAATTTTAGTTCAGCGATTCTTGTGCATTTTACATTTGAACGCAAAAGTCAATCAAGTATAAATCGATAATTTTACGACAATGCAAGTAGACAAAGCACAGTTGAACAACGCTCGATTACTTTACACCAGATCTCAATTAAATTATCCGTCGTTTTATATAGACAATCCTGAAAAGCTACGGAGTCTACGGCGAAGTAAATACATAAGTGATACAACAACGAAAAGGAAGCGTGACACTTGCATGCTGATGCACGCAAGCAAACACACACACACACACACGTACACGAAAACGCACTCACAAATGTTTCACCAGTTTAAACTTGGGCACTCCTTTGTTTATTTACGGATACTTGAGGATTATGAGGCTCCTGGAAATCCGCTTGATTTGGATTGGGATTTTTGTAGACAATGCGTTCAGCTATTGCGTAAACGTTTAACTCTTAACCAGCTTTACTAAGTCTGAAATGCTCTTAAATTCGCTTCTTTAGTAGACGGCCAGGCCTGCTTACATTGCGCACTGAACAACTATTGCATTTGGTTAAATAAAAAATATTGAAAACTTCGATTGGAAAAAAAATTATCATTTTAATTTATCATAACCGAGTGTTTTTTCTGTACACAAAATCAGTTGTGCATTAGGTATCCGTGGTGGCAATGTTTACTAAAATTTTTTCAGTAACTATTCCAGGGACTGTGGGCCCTACATAGGCAAATTGACATATTTGTCCTTTTGGTTCTTTATGACGTCACTGTATTTTTGTCCATGTTTATACTTCAAGTTTGCTTCAACACACCGTTCACAATACCTGTTTTATGGAAAGGTTGTTCATAGCGCAAATGATTTTCAGCGCTTAAGTTTTACATAAAAAATTTGCTTTATTCTACAGGATTAATTGTTCTGCATATTTTAAAATACAAAAGCGCCGTGTTAATGGATCTACTGCGCAGTCGGCGTATTTTTTGTTTTCAGTCTAACACCTTCTTGTCTGAATACCGATACGTCAAGCGAAGGAAATGCGTTTGATTGACGGTTTTCGCGCTTAAAAGTAAAGTGAAAGTGATGGTATCTTTTATTAATGTCATTCAGCATGTAATCGTTGTCTGCTGTCGTCATCATACCTCAGATAATTATGGCATTATATTTGAATAAGGGGGTGCAGTCGCAATCTATGCAGCTAGAGCACGTAAACATCTGTCAGTTGTCTCCTTGACGACTAGATCAGCATCATTCCATTGACTTACATGACATTTAGTCCAATTGTAGTAAATTCAAATCTTAATGAAATTAATAAGGTGAAACTTTATGTGACTTGTAAACAAGACTATTGATGAGTGGTTATGATCGGTAAAGTTAAAGAGGAAATCATTAATGAAAACTCTGTGGAATCTGAATCGTCTTCGTATACTTGACACGTTTGTAAATTCTGTTTATCTTCAAAACCATCGCTCATTTGATTAATGTAATCGTTGTTATTCACAAGAAAAATTCTTGAACCATTTTCTGAAATCATAAAGCCAATTGCATTGCTCTGTCTTTGCTACTTGCATTCATCTTTGTTCTCCTCGTCAACAAAATTAAATATTTGTTGTCTCACAATAATATACGTATAGGCAACTCGTTGTTTAATATGCAATAGAGGAAAAACCAACTTGTTTTTTTTAATTCCTGGTGTAAACTCGTTTTACAGAGTGGCTAATGCAACTTTTGTTCATACTTCTGTCTCATGGTTGGCTACATTTTTTTGTGTGCACGATTGCGGTGCTAACGATAAGACATTTTTTGCGTGGTAGATCCAAACAGAGAGAGTTGAAAATGAACGCGTCTTGGTTCTCGGGAAATGCGCGGTATACTTGCTCATTATCACGGAAAATTTTTTTGTAGCTTCGCATTATTTCTCTGCCGACGACACTCATAACGAGGCGATTTAGAGCACTTTCTAATGTTACAACCTCGCATTAATGGAGCCTAATGGTGTTAGATTCCGACGCCGAAATATGGTTTTCCACTATTTCAAGTGGTTGTTTCTTGGTCTGTATTGCACTCATTGATAATCGTCTTCGCATTTTCTTAGCAGCTCGTGACGCAAATACGCGGCAAAATTTGTGAAATCTTCTCGAAAATAGTTCGACTTCGACACAGGACATAGGAAATCCTTTTCTTTCACGGGCCTGGCCATATGTTCATTTAAATGAAGCACAGTCGTTGATCTCTCGACATGATTGTGGTGTCCCACGTACAGGACTGGAACGTGGGCTCGGCTACTTCGGAATCTGTTGGTCTAACAACTGAACCACCCTACCGAAATCTACACACAATTTTTGGTTAAACGTTAAATAATGGTTCTTGGCTAGTCTTTTCCATGTGGAGAGAAATGAAAATGGCTTTTAACGGGCTTGAATACACGTGTTTTAACATATTTTTTTATATTAATGCACGGATAATTTCACAAATAAAACTACCTGATGAATACTTAATTCATAAATTGCATTTATTATCTTACGCAGTATTTTGGTTTTAATGACAAATACCTATATATATATATATATATATATATATATATATATATATATATATATATATATATATAGATATATATATATATATGAGAGAGAGAGAGGTATATAAAATTATTTTTCTCTTCATTTGTAAAATGGCACGCGTCAAACATTACCACGTTGTTTAACTTCCGCGATAGTTAATAAATTAATTATTGTTTACTTGAGAAAGAAAAACATTAATCTATGGCGTGCAATTTATAAGATGCTTAGGAGAAACCACGACAGTTAAATAATTGAAAAACGTGTTGCATCACGTCAGAAAATACTAATAATTTAATTAATTAGATTCGTATTTATTTTATACCTCCGAATATAAGTCAATGTATTAAATGATAAAATACGTATATTTATAGCAGTTACGAAACATCGAACGTAAAGAATAATTAAGCAATTTAAATTCATTTGAACGTACACAATTTGAATTACCTTGAGAATATGTTCGTAAAAGAGCATTACCTAAACTTTTTGTAGAATTCACTTTATAGAGTATAACCAATTAATCAATAATTGTTTATAGCTGTTTTATTTAAATGTTAAATATTTAAGGCTCAGGAAAAATTAGATGAAACACGAATAAAAATTAAACCAGACTCTTAAATGCAGTTTTCTTTCTAATAAAAACTAATAGGACTCGTGAAGTCCGGTTTTGTGCTTTCATAGAGACCAAAAAGCCACATACGTTTCTACTGCTCCACAAAGTGTGATCGTCTCTGCAGCACGCTTTTTCAAACAGGCACGAGCATCAATTTCATAATCCTCAACAATTGCAAGCAAAACGTGGCCTTTTAAATATTTAGCATATAAGCGACTTAATGGAAGACTGGAAATGTAGCCAGACAAATGGTGCATCCGCGGGGGAGGCTTTGAGGCAGTTTGCTAAGTACACGCAAAACAAGTGCATGTCAGCCGAGGATGACAGTGCTGAACCTCTTTCAGGATATGTTTAAATGCCTAATATCTCATTGGCCATTTTTCTGGCTTTAATATGTCGAGGGTTACGGCATCAACGCTTCTCTCTTCTTGAGAAATATTTCTGCAGAAGCTGATAATGAGTTGCCCGTTTTAAGTAAGACGTCGACCAGGCACAGTAGAGCACATTCGAAGCCTGTGGAAAATTGGCTCTACTGGACTCTAGAGCCGAACGAATTCTTAATCGAAGGAAAATTGCATTTAAAAGACTGCTTTAATGCTAACGTGGCTTCCATTTATTGCTCACAGATCGTAAAACGTTTAACATTTTCAATACAACCGTTATAAACGTTCATGTTTCATTTAATTATACTCTAACAAAAAGAATTTTGAAAAACATTTTAGGTGATGTAGAATGCATTTTAAGTATAAATTTTCAATGTCATTTTAGAGGTGGCCATCAAGAGACATTCGAATTGCGAAAAACCTGTTTAACTTCTATGTTTTGCAGTTGCTATAAATAGAAGTATTTTTTTATTTAGACTTTGACTTAATTTCGAGTCTATAAAATAGACGCAAAATTATCTGATTAAGAAATTCAGGTGTTCTGTCATGACACAACACTTAGTACATGCGCTTAACTGTTGTGCTGTCTTCTAGACATATATATATATATATATATATATATATATATATATATATATATATATATAAATAAACGTGGACGGTATAAACTAGACACTGAAAAATATAGCAAATTTATTTTCTGAAATGGATTAACTTCATACCAATTTGACACTCATTTGTGGTTGGCAGAATTAACACATTCGGTATTTGATCCAAGAAGCATACAGTTTGAAACTATGCATGCCATCTCCTTGGCTACCGTAAGCGCGCATTGCATGCAGTTTTCAATTTTCTACCGCTCAATCTGTTAGACTGATATGTATCTTGTAAGGACTTTTATAATGCTGTGAGCAAATGAGTGGCTATGATTATTTGTGTTATAAAGATTGATAATTCTGTATGCGTCTGCGGATGAACCGGCACTGGGACGTAAGCTCAGGGCTTATAATTTACCAGTTTCTGACATGACGAATGTTGAAGTTGGCAAAAAACGTGGGGCTTCCAGAGTTGCCGAACACCTTGTTTGTACAACTCAAACTAAATATCACATGCAGTTCCTAATGATTCTCAAAGCAAAAAAGGTAAACAATTGATCTCAGTCGAAGCTGGTGCATATAGAGCATCTTTAATCCTCAGCTAAATAAATAAAAGCAGTTTGTAAATTCTTTAAATCAAGTTTGCGAGATTGAAGTAAACACCAATCCCATTGTATTTGACCAGTCGTCGAACAACATAACAAAACTACCGCCAGCCGCAACGCACTGACGCGTTTCGACCTTCCTTGGTCATCATCAGAGTACGACGGCAAACTGACTATCGAGGATCAAACCGCATTGAATATATATGGAAATCAAATTTAGATATGCGGCTCTCACCTCTAGCAGTCTCGCATACATTGAACTTGACTCGAAATGTCGGTTGCACAATTTGTAAATTATTTGATTGAAAACTGATGAACTGTATTTTTCCGTGCCTGTATCGTTAATAGTATAATAAAACGCTGGCGCTGGTGTTTTAAATCTCCATTAAATTCTACGAAAGATTTATACGTCGGCATAGCGGAAAGTGTTTCAGGGTGACCATTGACTGTCGCTTAACTAAGTTATCATCTACCACATATGAGAATTCCTGTCAAGGCTAAATAAATTACGTTTTGATCAATCAATTCATATTGATCAAAACTTTCGGATTATTTAAAACGGCAAAACAACAGTTTAAAAATTAGATGAGCGAAATAAACAAAATTCTCAACAGGTACTAATCAAAACGCATACCAACAGACTTTACTTAAGGTTTTGGTATTGATTCGCTATATATATATATATATATATATATATATATATATAATGTATTTGTTTTTTTCCATACCTCATTAGCGTGAAATAATGTTACTCCAAATCCACAACCAACATAATTGGATATGAACTTGAACATGAGCAAAAACGCGTGCAATATGATTATAATCCTGGCATCAACTGAAGTATTTATAATAAGCTCACTTAATTATCCATTAATATTATTGGACATTTTGGAAAATTAGCCGCTGAATCAAATACCGATCATCACCAACTAAATTGTTTGTAAATTTCAGTCTACCGATCTATGGTCCGTAAAAGCTTTTCTCGGTCCCAGTCCAGCCCAACCGAGTTCCATTGCGCATTTCGTTATTTGCTAAAGAAACAGCAAAGAACAATGTACCTAGACATGTAGTGGTTGAACATTTTTTGATCTCATCTAGGTTGTTCAAGCGATAGTGCAAACTCCAATTTTAAAAGCACAACAACGTAATTTTTCATTGCATTCTAATAACCTAAAACAAAAATTAACTATTTAAATATAAGGACTTGGATAAGAGTGCATTGAATATTTCATGTTAACCGGAAATAAATCGGGCGATAATTTATTACCGAACCAACTGACATTCCATGTCAGTCGACTAACCGTTTTGACTTTAGACAAGATAATTCTACAAAGAATACTTTTTCAAAGTATTATTGAAACAGCAAACAAGCGTATGTGATCTTATGGTAACTGCTGTTTCACTATGTTACGTGCCTTTTCGACCATCACGTTAGTTACATTGAAACGCTTAAAAGCACGCGTTCCTAAAAGAGTTCCAATAGGTAATACTAATTCAATTTTTAATTTGAAAGTTCAACAAAAATATATTTAAGGCTTAAAAAGCCGATTTTTTTAATTTTTTTAAATTAATAAATTATTTTGATGCAATTTATGCATAGAACACGTATATATTTTATGTACTCGCAAAGGAAATGCGAAATCAATAATGCATGTTGTTAAAACGATATCGTTCACTTTGGTGTTGAGAGTGGCACCGTAAATTTATGAGAGATAATTATGTAGTAGTGCAATTTATGTGCTTTTAAGTTATTAGCCTTTCAGGTGTTGGCCAACGAACAGATCGTTACCTAGGCCACTTTGGCTATTTTGCTGGTTCTGATACACCGTTGCGACATTGTGAGCTCTAAGTGTGCCATTCGGATGTGACTGTGCCGGCAGTTGACAAGACGTTGACATTATTTGCTGACTAGGCGCCCATTGTTGCGTCGTGGCGTATATGCCCTCGCCACAAGCGGCCAGGGACGGCTGGACTAGCAAAACGTTGCTCACTACCGCTGCTGACGACGGGACGCTAGCTGAGACGTTGTTGTCATTTGGTGCCGTGACACCATATAGTTGACCAGCTGGTGACATGCACACAGTGGAGGCTCTCAAGTACGATGGTAGTTGATGAGGACGTCGTAGACTTCCCGTATTACAAAGCAACGTAGCATTACCCTCCACACTGTTGGAATTAGGCACTGAGTAAATGTTTGAATTGAAATAGTGGCAAATTGTAAATAACGCATACAAGTAAAAGTTGTTCGTAAAGTGTAAACAAATATAAAAATCACGACAATTTTTTTATAAAAATGAAAGGCCCTTTTGTTAAGCTGCATTTGGATGAGGCCGATTCAGCAGTAGCCTTTACTGCCAGTGGCCTATGTTTACTAGCACACATCGCTAAAATGATCATGCATAGCGTGACGAGATAGATCAAATATTAATGTGCAACCAACGTGATTCACAATTCTCCTTCCGGTGAATTGCACTAAATCGGATGCTACAGGAAACCGAATTCACCATTTTCAAAGCTTACTCCTACTTGGTGACTAGGAAAACGAAAACAGTTACGTGCCGACACCTCCATCTAGAACCCAAAATCACGCTTTCAGCGTTGCGAAAAAGAGAAATCTGTACGATTGCCTATTTCATTTTGCATTGCGTGTACAAATATCTAATAATTAAGAAGTGAAAATTGCATACGGAAGAAAATAGACATCATCCACTATATGACTCTGTTGAGCACACGTCACTATTAGCAAGTTTTGCGGCAGTGTGGCATTAAAACGGGGAGCCTTGCAATGCATGCATCAATATGTACTTGATAAAAAATAAACAGTTCATTAAATGGAAAAAGAAAATCATTTCCTACTCCGAGTTTGTCCCTATTAAGCACTCTTCATTATTTGCCAGATTTGAGGCAATTATGACTTGAAACAGAGAGCCTTCATTATTATGCCAACTTATGATTAATGTCAGTATTCTCTTCAGTTGTCTCCTTTTGTATGTTGCTTTTGCCATCACTTAAATAACGTCATATTAAATTGGAGTATTATTATAGGAATTGATTGTAAAGATATTGACGGAATATTATCAATATAAGCTATGGCTATTTAATTGAATTCTCCCATTGTGCATAAAACGGATATCACTTCTCCAAATATTGCAAACAATTCAGAATGTTTTTATTAAGAGCTACATATATGTGAGTCCACTTGAAAGTTAGACGGAAGAAGTAACATATTGGTATAAAGCGAACATCTGTAATAATGAGAAGTTAAAGGTGCTGTGCTTGATCACCAAACGAAATATTTCTGGTCTTTTCAGGTGGGTGCCAAACAAGTAAGAAACCAGTCAATTAGACGAGTTGATGAAGCTATCGTATGAATTTCTTCTTATTCATAAAAATATTAATTCAGTCCAGTAAAATATTCCTATTCTATGTTAATATACATAAAGAACGAAAAACGCAATCGACATTTCCACAGAGGCCGTAGCAAATGTGCTTTGTTTCCAATCCTTTCCGCGAAAAAATTTGAAAAAGTACTTTAGGAGTTCCCAATAATGATGGAACTGGTCTTGTAAATGAATTATCTCCGCTAAATGTTACAATACTTATTTTACACTGGAAACTATTTATATAATGCAATTGGTATTAATCTCAAGCACCCAAAATTGATTTTATGATTGGTACCACATGCCACGCAATGAGTAATCGTATAAAAGTTTTACGCATGTATTATAATAAGTGAAAGTAAAATAAAATCAATTATTTATTGCATTATCACATTATTATAAATTAGGTCTGTAAAACAATTTTGAATAGCTGATTTCTTTCAGCCATAACTCTAATGCGTTGCAATACGTGTTAATTTATATAGTAAGTTTTTCTAAGCAAATGATGTTAAGTTTGATAAATTACGTACAGTGTACAACCATTATCGGGAATCGCAAAACGCAAATGAAGAGGTACACGTTTGCACTCACACTTACATGCGGTTCAATATTTTATATGCAATTCACTTTCAAATTTATTTAGCATATGAAGCTGCTCTTTAAAACTGTTGCATCTGACAGCTTCTGAAACTTTTAATATATTTTCTTTCTGTGTCTTAGAAAAAACTTGAAAATCCGCTTGATTTAGAATGCGATTTTTACCACCAATAAGATCAGCTATTATGGAAGTGTTCTCTCGTCTGACAGTAATATTTGATGAGAGTTTGTTTTGAATTCGCTGTTTTGGTTATCGTCCTATCCGACTTACATATGGCAATATATATATATATATATATATATATATATATATATATATATATATATATATATATATGTGTGTGTGTGTGTGTATAAACAATATTCGACTGTTTCATTACAGGGCGCTAACTCTTTACAATTAATCTAAGCAGAGTTTTTTGTTTAGACATGGTTTTAAAAACTTTATGCTTTAATAAACAACTTATTCCTCAATTTAATTTGATACTCCCCTAAAATGGCTTAACTGAAAAGTGCACATTAATTTATTCTCATAATCTCGAACAATATTAAATTGGACCATACTTGAGGCATTTCGTCCAAATCCATTGCGTCCAACCGAGGTGATAAGATTGTAGGATGCGCTAAAGTTGCGATGCAACGTGTTTGTGCCCATTTGTGGTTGTCCACCAAGACGCGATAAGGCTCCAGTTAGACCAGTCGTTTGTGCACATGTTTGGTCGTGCGTGTTGGATGAGCCAGGCTTCGGGAAATACAACAAATCTCCGGAAACGGGCCCAGAATTATTTTGAGATTGATAAGTGCCCTTTTTGTGAAGTGAGTTCAATTGAAAATACAAAAACATTTATTTAATGGCTGCAAAATTTTAGATATGACAACATAAAAATAAATCAATACGAGATAAATTTCCAAACGAACACTATAAAATTAGTCTGCATAATTGGTAGTATAACAGCAAATTACGGTGGAAATATATACACACACATATATATATATATATATATATATATATATATATATATATATATATACTAGAGAACATAATAAAAAATAATTATTATTTTCTACGCAAGCCTACAGGATTAAGTATCGCATCATTAGGTAAATCAGCCATTTCTGAACACATTTTAAAATCGGGACATCACAGCAACAAGAAAACAATTTTAAGTACAAATGAAATCTAAAACAATGTGCAAATGCTTTATTAGTAAGAAATTGGGAATACACACCGAACAAAAAAAATTGAACACTCAAATCGCCAATGACACCTAATCCAATTCAACTGACAATTAAGTAATTTTGCTATGTAGATCTTTCCAGTTTAAAATAATATTTTAAATAACAATCTACCTACCTAAGATATTTAAATCTCGCTCCATAAAAACATATGCTTGTCATTTGCTAATTAGCCTCTCAGTCGCTCTCCTATCACGTCTGGCATTAAATTAATCATTTAATGAACGTTTTTAAGCATCGTTTGCAGTTGGCCGAAAGTGATTTGCGGTGAGGTTATGTTTGCTCATTTTCAAATATGTGAACATTGACGTGCATATAGACCTTAATTTGAACATCCATCAAAATTTTTTGATGTAACGAAATATATATATATATATATCGGTCAATTTAAAATAGGTTAAGGTTAAAAGTTATTTAATTAGACAAGTCGGAGCTTAAATAGTACTTCTTTGTTGTTTTGTGTGTGAATTATTTGGCCCTCGATGTAGTACGAAAATTGATTACGCAAATTTAGGGGATAGAATTAACGGAATAAGCATCACTTTGATTTCACTGAATAAAGCGATTTTGTTAAGATCATCATATGACGCCTACACAACGCGTTAATTGTCATTGAAATTCTTGTGAACTTAATTGGCAACAATCCTATTTGTAGACAGTCACTCAAAACCGAAAATCTACCGACTCCTTAAAAATTGGACTAGTGTCAATTTAAATTGCCTGAACACGATCAAAATAATCACATTTCATATTTACGTTATAACTTATTCAGTTGCCCGACATGAAATAATATAACTGTCCTCTAAATAATTCGTTTTTCGAACACTAACTTTGTGTACCTGTGTACCCGATATTAGAATATTTATTTGGTAATATTATTGCTGATCAAAGACTAAAATTGAATATTGATATATTCAAAGGGATCTATCTAGTGTCGCACAATATACACACATGTGCTTCTCTCGTTACCCAATCGTTATATTGTCTGACAAGGAAGATGTCAATTAATCTTTTTTTAACCAACTGCTATTACATAATTATATTTCGCTTTCATAATTTCTGAACTTCTACGACTATTTCTTTCAAATTTTTCATGAGATCCCAAATTTTCTGTTTTTCATGTTTCCTTACGTAAACAAAATTTTTATACGCTTATAATTTGCACGCATAAACGTAGTTATTAACTATACCTTTGTAAGCCCTTTGCTTTAATTAAAGATCTTGTTTACACTGTGGTACCATCATGTTTTAAAAATATTTATTAATGCAGTTTTCTTATTTCTATTATTGTTATCACAAATATCAATATTTATTTGGTCAATATTGTTTTTAATGTAAAAATAGTAATAATAATTATTATTATATTGAAAATAATAATATATTATATTAAAATTTCTATTATTTTTAAAAAAATTTTAGGACTAATAAAATATTTTCTAATAATTAATACTTTGCAGAAAATACATATTTTCTTCGAAAACTGTTTTTTAAGGCTGGCGTATGAATTCAAAATTTAGGAAATTATAAATGTATTTTTTTAAATCATCGGCAAATTCGATTTTTTCAATATTGATCTTTTGGTTTTTTTCAGAGATTATTTTTGATTTTAATTTTTGAGCATTAGTCGTCGTTTTTAAAGCTTATTATTTGCAATTACTTCTTCGTATTAGCTCATAAATGCTAAAAATGTTTGAAATTATATTTCTCTTTTTTCGTACAGAACTATATTTCTATTCTACCAAGCTTAATTCAGACAATAAGCCATGAACATGGCGGTAGTTTAGTTGTTGTTTGACGACTGGTTAAATACAATGTGATTGGTGTTTACTTCAAGCACGCCAACTTGATTTAAAGAATTGTTACCACCACCCGCGCAATTAATTATTGTTAAATTGTGTTGCCTATATATGCATATGTGACGAAAGCTGCAAACGGTTAATGTTCGTGACTGCATAGAAATTATGCAACCGATATTTCCAGTCAAGTTCAATGTATGCGAGACTGCTAGATGTGAGAGCCGCATATCTAAATTTGATTTCCGTATATATTCAATGAACTTTGATCCTCGATTGTCAGTTTGCCGTCGTACTCTGATGATGATCATGGAAGGTCGAAACGCGTCAGTGCGTTGCGGCTGGCGGTAGTTTTGTCATGTTGTTCGACGACTGGTTAAATACAATGGGATTGGTGTTTACTTCAAGCTCGCAAACTTGATTTAAAGAATTGTTACCACCACCCGCGCAATCAATTATTTTTTAAATTTTATATTCATAAAAATACTTTACCATTTGATGATCTACAAAATACCACTGTCTCAGACGAGCAACAGGGTTTTAATTTTCTGCGGAGATTTATGTGTTTATATTTGCTATTTACATTAAACTTATTTGAGCGTTACTGAAATCTCTTTGACAATGTCGATTATTTATTAAATTGCTCCCAACTTTGAAGCGATATGTATGATTTCATGTGGGTGAGATATACTGTGAGATTCTTTAACAATAGATGAACAATTTTTAAAACCCTTAATATTCACTGATTTGTCTTCATAGACGATAAGAAATAGCATTTGCCATTCATCAAATTAATATTTGTTTAATTTTTTTATTATCGATATTCGGAAGTTAGTTTAGTAAATAAAATATGATGTAGTTGCATTTGTGTCTTAAGTTTTGTCTACCAAGTACCGAGACAGTTTATTAATGGCCACAATGGTACGCCAAATCAGGTATTAAAAATGTAAAACATCTTACACTCGAGTGTTTTATTCTTACTGGCGACACATACAAATAATGTGTTTTAGACCTATTGATGAGTAATCTCGAAATACATGAGCACATCCGTCATTCCCCTCTGTTTGAACAAATTTTTTACGAAGTTCACAGGTCCGAGCAAATATTGCAATGTACAACAATTCCCTGCAACCAAGAATCTATAATTGTTATGTTCGTATCATCTTATTTTGATGACTTTGCTGTGAATAATCTCATTCAGTGCACCAACATTTTCGCAAAGATCCGATTGATCCTCATTTGCAAGTACTTCTTGCTGTTGTCCGGATGCGGATTCGTCCCTTTCACCCGAGGGCTTCAAAATCGCGGAGATTTAACAATGGAGCTCGCACTACGCAAACATTCAAACGATATTTGTCAGACTACAGCAATTTCGGTTTCGAATAAACGTCCATTCAATAATGCTCGCAAACTACGCCATCCGGTTGGTGCACATTTTAACAAGCAGTTAGCATAGAAATCTGGATTTAATATATTCGCTTTATGCGTTTCGAAATTTTACACTAAAAGTCCAATAGAACTTGGAGAGTTTAAATCAAAATACCATGTGCTTTACGACCTACTTCATCACCATCAATGTTATTGCTAATATACATATATATATATATATATATATATATATATATATATATATGCGACTTAAATGTGAACAAATTTAAAAAATGTCTTATTTTGCGCGGCTTGAGTGGCGCAGTATTTCAGATGAAAGGTTATGAAGCAAATATGGCAGAGTTCTATCCCTGAATGCGTTAATTCTGGTAAATTATAGCTATGTGCCTAAAATAACAAAATACAGCTAGTTGGTGAGTTGCATTTGCCAATTCATACCATGACAGGAACATACTGAGAATATATATATATATATATAAATATATATATATATATAATATAATTAGGAAGAAAACACAAATAACAAAGTGGATAAAGGCCATTTATTTAGTGAATACTAATCATCTCTTATACAATCATACATATTTATACATTTTGTGTTTTCAATTGATTATGCTAGTGGTAACAAATCTGACTCGTTTTTACTGCTGTTTCTTGTTTTGACTAGTTGGTGAGTGTGTATGCGTTTGTGTTTGTGTGTATGCGTGTTTGTATGTAAAGGTCATTCTCGCAGTATTGCAAAGTGATGCTTGAGATCTGGTCATTATATATACATATATAACAAGATGAGCAGTTAACACTGCAATCCACACTGGCGCTGTTACCATGCGGAAAATATAAATTTGCGCAACAAGGTGAAACGATCAACTACACTGGGAAAAATAGCACTCGAACATGTAACAGTGAACAATGCACACAAATGGTTAATTCTCACGCCATCAAAACAATAACGACCAGATCTCAGACATCACTTTGCAATACTGCGAGAATGACCTTTACATGCAAACACGCATACACACAAACACAAACGCATACACACTTACCAACCAGTCAAAACAAGAAACTGAAGTAAAAACGAGTCAGATTTGTTTCCACTAGCATAATCAATTTAAAACCCAAAATGCATAAATATGTATGATTGTATAAGCGATGATAAGTATTCACGAAATAAATGGCCTTTATCCATTTTGTTATTAATGTGTTCTTTCTTCCTAATTATAAAAATACTGTAACATTGAAAGGCATGGACATTATATATATATATATATATATATATATATATATATATATATATATATATATATATATATATATATAGTAATTGTATTTCTACATTCTAAAATGCAGAATTAATGTATATTGCGTAAAGTGCGTAAGTATGAAGCTTAAAATCGCATGTCATATCATGCAAGGGCGCAAATGATTTTTATGACGCCGTATTATGGTATCAATGACATTATGGCCACCCACAGCGAATCAGACCAATGTTATGGTGTAGACAATGAATATTTTGACATCCGACATTTGATATGTTCATTAGGGGAAGTATATTTAAGATAATTCAAACAGATTGCCCAATTTTCATTTATGATTTCAATACATTTCCAGAACTTTAGAAGAAATTGAATACCCCCATATATGGGGCTACATACACAGTTTAAACACGATTCGGGGCAGAGATTAACAAACACGTTGCACAATAGAATTTGAGTGACTGTTGCCACTGGTCGAAATATTTATTAAAACGAACAACCATATGATTAATTTGAATTTTGAAGAATAGATAAGTAAACGTGTATGCAAAGTTTTAAATACTATGTTGAGTCATTTTTCGCAAACAAGGATTAGCGTAAGAAAACATAAATGCCTGGAAATTTAAACCTATGTATCATAAATAACAGTTCTTTTATGCCAATAGGCATGCTACAAGAAATGGAATGTTTATTAATGAAATCGATGTATATTACATATAGGAAAAAAATCAAAATTCTTATATTCCCGACATGTAAGTAAATGTCTTTATTCTCAACCTTGTCACAGCGAAATAAATAAGAAAAAGTCAGTTTTTGAAATTCGCGATTATATCATAATAGACTGAACGAATATCAGAAAATTTATACAATTTCAGGTATAAAATAAATCATGAATGGAAGTATACATTAATGCTAAATCAATTACAGAAAAAAAACACGCATTGGAATGACCACTTTTCTTTACGCCACATCACGACTCATCTTTATTATACAGTAGTATATGTAGTCAATTATTTGGAAAGTCAGCGAGAAAATTATTTGTTAAACAAATTTATAAGGTTACAGTAAACAGATGCAGAAACGTACATTCGATTGCATACACAAAAACAATAATTTCATCAAAAGGTGTATATGTTGTCTCAGTGCTGTCATTTTCGTTTCGGATTTGACCGCATTTTGCTTGTGCGGGACAATTGGTAGCACTCATAGGTCGGTAAAATCTTGAACTTCCTTCATATTCAGATGATGTAATTTTTGGCCCCAATTGATGGGTTCTCAATTGTCCCTTCTTCTTTAAGCCTTCAATTAGCTGATTGTCTGAAAATGACGTTGGATCAAGATTTTCCATTGTTCCTTGTCCAATATTTCGAGACTTCATTTCCTGTCTCATCTTCAGGGTTGACACATCACAAAATAATTTCATCAGTTTATATTCGAATCATGTACGAATTTCCCTTTCTTCTTTATCTGAGGATTAAGTTTTAATTGAATAGCCAAATCAGCTGGGCGCAATACTGTTTCGCATTTTGCATTGAAAGGGAACGGCGTATTCGCTTGATTTAGTAGGACCTACATAAATCGCTGTATGTTCTGTTAACGTGCAACGTTAGAATGTTTTATTGGAGAGGGTATTTTCTTCACACTTTTATAAAAATATAAGCATCGTTGTATGAAAAAGCACCGATATTAAAATTTGGCCTGCGCGAAGTCGCTGCGTTTGGTATGTTTCCGCTAAATGTTTCTGATGATGCGCCTGATTTAAAAAGCCAACCTCATTTACCGACATATATTTGTGCGCGGTTTCACTGTAGTTTGTTGCATCTGATTTTAAATATGTTCGGCAACATCTTTTCGATGTATTCGTTTTCTGGTAAAGCCTTTATTTGCACCGACATCCTGACAGTGAAGATCAACCGAAATGGTTTGCTCCATGCTATTCGATAAATCGCGTATCCATATTCTTCTTTGGAGATTTCGTACAGCGATATGTTAATGCATCATTTTGGCAATCCACGTCTGCCACGGTTGTATTCCACTTAGAAGACTGCTACACTCCTGACTCAATGGCAAAATTTCAAGTAAATTCAGTGCGCTATACTGATGGTTTTTCCGCTTACAACTAACCAAGTTGTGAACATGTACATAGTTAGAATATTTAATGGTCAATTTTTCGTTAACTTTAACTATGATTACGAAATTCTTGTCGACTTAATTCAGGTATGTATGATAGCAATTTTTCGTATTTTTTTATAAATTGAATGTTTCCGTAGTTGAATTAAGATATCAACTAGAATACCTACTAATGGACAGCCCAATTTGCATAATTAAGCTGCGTGAAATTTGGACCATTTCAAAAGAAATAAACAAATGTGTCGTACGGATTGGTGAGAATTATTTCATGAATTTCTGGATACTGTAAGATGCGTGGAGCCTATCGTCAAACATACAGAAAGAACAGATGGCTCTGCCAACAGTGAAAATTGTCTAAAGATTTCTGAAAAGGCGCAAACTCTTTTTAATTATTGACATTCTACAATTTTACCATAGTTCCAAATGCTTAAGTGTGGCATACGAAATTGTTTAAAATTTCACGTTATATTGTTGTAGGAATTCTCATCATTTTGTGGACAATTCATGTCGTCAAGTGTTGACTTACGAAAAATAATTTTATGATTAGAGGAAGCATACTCGTTTAAATATCTTTGTTTACATTCGGCCTGGCCTTCATTCTGGCCGCGTGGGTGCCGACAGGCTATTTTAAATCACAAGTGCTTACGTCCGCATTTATTTTTTGCAAAACAGCCAAACTTAACAATATTCCGAATAATGATTGCTGAAATGTAAACGATTTGGACGGCAACGACTCCTAGAGAGATATCCGTTACATTTCATCTGTAATCTATTGAAATGTTATATTTGACTTGCACGTAGTCGTATACGTTAATCAATCTATGAGTCACATTTGGTGAAATATTTACTTACTAAGGAAGACAGGAGATACTATTTACCAATAAAATGTATTGGAATAAAAAGCGTTGCAATATAACATTATAATATTTGGGAAATTTTGATAGTAATTAAGCTTATCGTTATGCGTGCCATAGCCAAAATATTTTAAGTCCAACAGATATATAGGAGATAGTAAGCCCGTACTGCGCGATGTTAGGAAAGGGTAGTTAGATGGATAATATATATTATTTATTGAGAATGGTGGGATGATCGAGCAATTCACAATGACGTACGGAAATATGTGACATTTGGACGGCGAGCCTTCTCAAATGATACATGAGATAGTTAATATTTACATTAATAAACGAGGGACATTCATAATCTATCTTTAAAGAACATGAGATTTGGAATCCTTGGAATGTATATCGCCATATGTTGAGATGCGGCAGATTTTGAATCTACATTAACACATTTTATAATTGGCTAGTGTAATAGCCAACAACGATATATGATTTCGTTAGACAGAGCAATCTCCGATTAAGCTCTGTCGGTCCAGCGACCGCTTCAACATCATTTAAGAATCATTTGATATTTGGACGATCCCAGCTCCAAACAAGTTTTGCGGCATTTATTAGGCGAGATTTGCACTCTCAGTTAAAATGGAATAAGTAAACAGTAACTTTCACAAATAAAGATTTTTGAATAGTAAAATATTAACTCTTTGGTACAGAAATGATGCCTATTTGGCCGTTAAATCGATCAATAAAGAAATTTGGAAGAAGTACAATTACTAATAACTCCTCCATCTCATCATCAGAGCGATTTCAAAAATTGAATTCGAATTATATATAACCGTGAAGTCATTGTATAAAAAAAATTATCAAGAAAATTTCGGCTGTTATAAACATTATTATAATATCCATCATTAATATTCTATCAAGGAAGGACTCTGGGGACATTATTGTCCAAATCCGTCTATTATACAAGTTAAATAAATAATTTTAAAATGGAGAAGATATTTTAATTATTTAGTGTTATTCTATCGCTGTAAATAATGATTACAAATATTTACTGTGGAAAGTACGACTACTCGCAACGACAATTACAGATGCATATATATTCAAGTGTACAAAATGATTTCCAAATTCGAAATAAATGTTTTTATCTTAATTTACAAAATTATGCGTGATAATAAAAAAATCATGTGCTTGATGAGTCGAAAATGATGTCACGTGCAACATATTATTTCCAAAAGTGGAGACTTATGTCAGTAGGTTCTTCAAAATATTGTATATAATCTGTTCTGCAGAATAGCATCATCAATTCATCAAGCATGAACAAGCCAACTTTTGCTCTTTTCTTCGTTCTGGCTCTTGCCGGCAACATCCGTTTCAGCTACGCCGGCGGCTATGGCTCAGCTGCAGCAGAGAGCTATGCGCCCAAGTATGAGGAGAGCTATGCGCCCAAATCCGAAGAAAGCTACGCCCCCAAGTATGAGGAAAGTTATGCCCCCAAGTACGAGAGCTACGCTCCCAAGTATGAGGACAAATACGAAGTGAAATACGTTCCTAAATATGAGACGAAACAGGAGAAGCGCCTCGTCAAGTCTTACCACAAGAAGTACGTCAAGAAGTACATTCCCAAGGTGGAGACGCACGTTGTCACCAAGTACCACACCAAGGTCGTACCCAAGGTCGTTAAGAAGTACAAGAAGGTTGTCGTCAAGAAGTCTGTGCCTAAATATGGTTCAAAGGTTGTCGACGTGAAATACGGTGCCCCCAGCGCTGGTCAAGTGACCTACGGTGGTTCCTATGAGCCCAGCTATGGTTCCGAGTCAAAGTACGAGCCCAGCTATGGTCATGAGTCATACTCTGAGCCCAGCTATGGTCATGATTCCTACTCTGAGCCCAGCTATGGTCATGAGTCCTACTCTGAGCCCAGCTACGGATATGAATCCAAGGCTTCACCAAGCTACTATTAAATTAATGCACAATAAATTGCACTCTATCTAAATAAACTTGTATTCTCTCATCCTAATTATTGTGAAACTTTCATTTTTGGCTTAGCTTTACTTTTAATTTCCTGATCATTATTGTATGTTGACTTGGCTGCTTGAATGTCAGGTAAGTTAGTTTTCGATAATTCAATGTATTTAATTAAATTTATTTGAATGGCACCATATTACGGTAGCCTCACCAAAGTTGGAATTATTTCATATTTCATCTAGGCTATTATAATATACAAACTGTTTTGTATTGCAAAAATTTATACGCACACATCAGTTTCAACATGCGTTTCGTGGAACATTTTTTTCATTAAATTTGGTATGAAATACGCTTAAGCTTGTGAAATTGTAGTTGATAGTTTTGAAGAAATTGATTTTGCACAATAGCAGCTCTGACAACCTTGTAGTCGTAGTTAAACCTCCAACATAGTGGAGACGTGAATTAATTCACTCAATGTCGTTTTGTGTATGATCAAGCACAGAGGAATAATTACGTTGCATTAGATAGCGTGTCAGATATTACTTTAAAATGTGAAGCCTTTTTTATTACAAATAGCTGGTTTGCGTCAAAATGCTGAGTGAAATGACTTTCGTACTAAGACTAAGTTAGCTCAACTGATTTTTTCGCAAAAATTCCAATAACAGTTGCATACATCTAGAGCATGTCTCTGTAGGTAACACTCTTATTAACTAATCGCTGCACTACAACATTTGAAAATCTGAATTATATTACTGACGGTGAGACGTCTTAATTTGGAACAAATTTATTGGTTCATGTTTTACAATAATGTTGAATAATAATTGGAGTATACTTAGGAGAAGCTGATTTGATATTTGAAGCTTACTACGCTTGAACAAAGACCCATTTCATTTTCAACATATTTTACTTCCTCAACCCGAAATTTTTAATACATAAATTTACAGATTAATATATTAAATTAAGCTCTAATATGCGATTGATAGACGGATTTAAGTTATAGTTTATAGACTATTCGAAAGAAAGCTTAACTAGCACGTCCTCAAATATTGAAGGCGTTTCTTTTCCGACTAATTGCCAATATCTGTCAAAAAGGATCAACAACATGTTAATTTTGCATTTTTAGAACAGTTAAGCAGTAATTTACATGGGATGCATCGTTAATTAAGTTGAATATAACGTGGACATTCGTTTGATTAATTCAATTAGTGTTTCGAAATACGTAGTTTTGATAATTTATGTAGCGAAAGGATGTATTATTGCCAGAAAAGTGAATATTCAATTGTGAATACGCATCCTATTCTAATGCTATGCATGCTATATTTAATTTGATTTTCAATAATGGAATCTGTGAGTTTATGTTTACAAAAGAATCAAAATTTTAAATTCCAGATTTTTAATTGAATATCTATATTCTTGCCCTTCTCACAGGGAAATAATAAAGCAATAGCCATAATTGCTTTTAATTCCTGTTTGCTTGCTTGGGATATGCAAATATTATATTGTGATAAACAGACCGCATAACAGAATATTTATGTAATTTAAATTTGGAAATATATCATGAAAAGAAGTATAGATTTATCTTATATCAGTGCAGAAAGAAAATATATAGATAATACTGTTTTTACATACCCCAAACATAAATTCGACTTTATTATGCAGTAATATAAACGGAAAATTATTTAGAAATCTAGAGGGATATATTTGGAATAAGCCTTATATTAGGTAACAAAAACTAAAACCGGAAATCTACATTATGCAGCACGCGCAGAAACAAATATTTCACCACTTTATAATCGAATCATGTGCTGAGGATTAAGATTTTATCACGGAATCAGACACTTTTGGGAGCAATTTAGCTTCGCTTTTTGTATTGAAAATGAGTTGGGAATCCGTTTGGTTTGCATTTTGAAATTTACGTACAATGTGTTCAAATATTGAACAAACTTCCATCTAAGTACGAACAAGGTTTTGTTCTACAATTTTCATGAACACACTAAAGTTAGTCGTCGTTTCGATGTGTCTACAAAATCCAAGGAGTTGTGCATTAAAGTGCTACGTTAGAATGTTCAATTTCAGAGAGATTATCGTTCACGTTGAACACACAATTCGTTGTATTTTTAATGCATCGATTGTGCATTTGGCATGCGTGAAGTTGCTGCGTTTGGAATCTATTCAGTAAATGTTTATGATGCTATTCTAGCTGTAAATTGTCAACTTCATTTAATGTCCATTAATTTCGGATGGATAGACTGACAAATGATGCAGTGGACTCCACAAGCCATCTTCAATAATTCTTTGGAGTACTCGTGTTGTTTTAAACTATTTATTTGCGCCGTCATTCCTGAATCTGAAATTCAACAGAAATGGTATGTATGGTAGTATGACAAGTTGCGTTTCTTTTTTCTCCCGTGCGATATTAGTACAGCGCTATGTTGTTGCGCGAATTGTGCAAGCCAAATCTGCTATATGCATATTTTGTTTCGGAGCCTTGCATACACATTTCCGAAAGTCAAAATTTCGAAGAAATTCATTGCGTTATACTGATGATATTTGTGCACGGATATATACGTATTCTGATGTTCCACATCATTAAATTATTCAACCACGACATTTCTTTCAATATATTCATCAATAATCCCGAAGATATCATCAATTTAGCTCAGATATATAAATTTATTTTTGAGAAATGCTGTAGCTTTAATGCTTCAATATTAAAACATGTAGACATCTGCTCGAATACCTGCTAACGGACAGCCCATTTATATTCAATTGAATTGCGTGAAAAATCGACTTTTACAAATGGAATAAGCATTTCAACGTAGAGATTGATGAGAATTTTTAGACGACATTTGTTACGGAGAAGATTTTTAGTTTCTCTCGTTAAATGTACGTAAGAACTGGATGACTTATTCCAATGTGGAGTTTGTGAATAAATGTCTGACATAAAATGAAATCTTATTTAATTCCAGAATTCCAACGACATCACCTTATTTGAACATACAGAAGCTTTGAAAACACAATTTTTGGAAAATTTAATTTACACTGTTTGTAGGATTGAGTTGTTCTTTTTTCCCGGCAATTTTTGCTTTGGAGTGTTGATTACGGATTTTGTTGGACTGAATTTTGAAATCTTGCTCGCAAAAATTCTCTGTGTAACTTCGTTCAGCTGTACAATCTGGCCTTGCAAATGCGGAATGGCTAAATCTATTCGAACGCACATCCGTCAGCATTCCTTCTTCCGAAACCAACAGAGCTTATTAGTAAGTTAATAATGATTGCAATATGTGGGAGTGTGGACAGCACCATCTATTATGAAAATATCGGAGATAAATGCTTTGTACTTTAAAGTAACAATAAACGTGTGTTGGTCCGGACATTTATACATAAATTAATCTATGAAACACAAATCATAAAGCATTTTCCTATTAAGAAATTTAAAAAGATGTCATTTACAGAAGAGGTACGTTGGCTTATAATATGGTATATTCTGATATCAATCTTGGGACTTCGGTTGGCAATTAATCTTATTACGATGACAGTTATAGTTTAAAGATGTTATCTCAATATGAAATATGAGAGATAGTAAGAATTTGTAGTATTATAAAACCAAATGTTAGTTAGAGAGGAATGGTTTTCTCCTCTAATTTTGTGATATATTTGAGCAATTCAGAATCGTATCATGAGATAAGGGACATTTGTAGGTTACTCCTTATTCCAAAATATATGAAAAATGTATGTTGTATATCTACATATAAATTAAGATGGAGAATTTCGATTGTATCATTAAAAAACGAGATATTGGGAATCGTTGGAACAAATATAGTCATAATAATAGCTGTTCCGGATTTTGAAAATAAATATTTTAATCAAGACAGGCATGAAACTTGAACTGAGTATCCCATACAACGATATATTTTATAATTCAGCAATGCAATCATCTCGCTTGTTAAATGAGTCTGTTAGAAATTACATTCTCCTACCAAGTTATGTGAGACATTTTATCAATGCAACACCGTTAAAAAAATGTTGGATACGTGGCCGATTCGAATACTAATCGGGATAAGAAATATAAGTTAGCACACATTATTCATCTAAAGAAATATATGGTAGGTGCATATTAAAAACTTCTATCAAGGAATGCTAGGTATCTGAAAAGTAATTTTATAATATTGACATGATAAATATTTGGCCGGTGTATGGTCCAATAAATTAATGTTAAATGAGAAATAATTTCAATACCTATATCACCTAAGCAAGAAAGTGATGTTAGAAATTTCATAGAGTCTAAAATCCTGTGACGAAATCCTTTTTTTAAGTTATATCTACGATATATCAGCTACTATAAGAAAGTAAAATTACTTAATACTGCTTTATCACTGCAATTAGTGATGAAAAATATTTCTTTTTAAGCTAGCGACAAATCTAAGCATCACTTACAAATAAAAAAAATATTCACGTGCAACAAACAATATTAATATTCAATATAAATAGTGCGAATGTAATTTACAAAATTTTACATTTTAATAACAGTATCATGTGTTCGATAAAGTAAAAGAGATTTCACGTGCGCTAAATCTGTTCGAACATATGAAAGTGATGCCAGGATTGTATGCGTAATATGGTATATAATCTGCTCTGCAGAATAACATCATCAATTCATCAAT
>JAQBSW010004154.1:0-72806 GCA_029291075.1 Eudiplozoon nipponicum
GAAATTCAACATTTTTCACGTAAAAGTTGAGCAAAACATTATGGCATACGCACCTTTCAGGCCAGACATCTCGCTACAACCGCCATAGTCTTCGTCATTTTCAGACATCATCGTGATTTCAAGTCAATCTGCACTAACACCAACCCACTTACGAAAAGAACAGTACGGTTTCATTCATATCCAAAAATCAGTACCTTGCCATCCTACCGAGTGCATATGCCCATTCTTGGACGATTTACCCCTTGTTTACTTCACGAGCATGTAGCCCCACAAGCCAGTTCTGCCAACCAGCCATCAGAAAAGGTATTCAACCTCATCCACTCTATTTCCCACCCAGGCAGTAAGGCGACTGTCAAACTTATTACAGGTCATTTCTGGGGTCATAGACTCAAACAGAACACAAGGCGCTGTGTCTACGAGTGTGCTATATAAAAAAAACAAAATCATCTGTCACACATACAAAGTTAGAAATGTTTGCAACAATATCCACCTAGACATCGTTCACATCAACATAGTTCATTCCATTAGAAACAGAATATATTGAAAAATTGAGGTTGTCACTACTTCTGGCCTTTTTGTATAACTTTACATGACTTTTGGTGTGGCACTCAGACATTTCAAAGATAACATGGACGACATACAACGCAATGACGCAGCTAAATAGTTTTCAGTCCAGACCTAGACTCTCATGACAAGCACTTATCACACTAAACTAATCACGAACTCAAGGACATTATTGCATACGCACTTTTCAGGCCAGACATCCCGCTTTAAACGCCATAGTTTTTGTCATTTTTAGTCATCACAGTGATTTAAAGTCAATCTGCACAAACACCAACACTCTTACGAAAAGAAAATACGTTTGTATTCATATCCAGACACCAGTACTTCGTTATCATACCGAGTGAGTATGCCCATACTTGGAAGATTTACTCAATGTTTACTGCACGAGGATGCATGCATCACGAGTGTGCCATTCTTGAAAAATCATCTGTCACATTCAAGGTTAGAATTTTTTTCAACAATATGCGCCTAGACATCATTTACATCGACATAGTTTAATCCGTTAAAACCAGAAGATATTGAAAAACTAAGGTTGTCAATCCTTCTGGCCTTTTTGAATAACTTTGCATGACTTTGGTCTCAAGTTTGCCACTCAGACATTTTAAAGTTAACATGGATGATATACTCCGCAATGATTCCGCCAAATAGTTTTCAGTCCAGACCTAGACTCTCATGACAAGCACTTATCACACTAAAATAATCACGAACTCAAGGGCATTATTGAATATGCACTTTTCAGGCGAGACATCTCGCTACAGCCGCCATAGTCTTCGTTAATTTTAGTCATCATCGTGATTTAAAGTTAATCTGCACTAATACCAACCCTCTTACGAAAAGAACATTGCGGTTGCATTCAAATCCAAACATCAGTACCTCGTCATATTACCGAGTGCGTATGCCCATTCTTGGAATATTTACTCATTGTTTACTTCACGAGCATGCAGCCCCACAAGGCAGTTCTGCCAACCAGCCACCAGAAAAAGGTATTCAAATCCATCCACACTATTTCCCACCCAGGCAGTAAGGCGACTATCAAACTTATAACAGGTCATTTCTGGGGTCATAGACTCAAACAGAACACAAGGCGGTGTGCTTTATACAACAAAATCAAAGTCATTTGTCGCACATTCAAAGTTAGAAATTTTTGCAACAATATCCGCCAAGACATCATTCGAATCGACATAGTTCATTCTATTAGAACCAGAATATATTGAAAAACTGAGGTTGTCACTCCTTCTGGTCTTTTTGAATAACTTTACATGACTTTTGGTCTCAAGTGTGCCACTCAGACATTTTAAAGATAACATGGACTACATGCTCCACAATGACGCCGCTAAATAGTTTTCAGTCCAGACTTAGACTCTTATGACAAGCACTTATCACACTAAACTAATCACGAACTCAAGGTCATTTTTGACAAGACACAGATTGCACTTACATCCGTGGATTTTCTAGAGCATCGTATTACATTTTAGGATATACGATCCTTTTCGTCAAAAGAAAATTCCATGAAGTTAATGATGTCATTAAAATTTTAAAATGAAATACAGAGAATCTTGGAAGTTCTTACCTGCTATCGCAAGTTTTGTTCCGGCCTATGAAGAAAACTTTATCCATTGTGTAGGCAACTACAGAATCGAAAAGGACTTAGCAGGAACTACATCATTTTTTGGTCACCTGAAGACGAGGAATTATTCTATCCCGCCATACAATATTTAACGAAAGCTACAGTGCTAACCCATCCAGACTTCGAACACATAAACAATGCTTCTGGATTTGCTGTTTGGACCAACTCAGAAGCCTGTCACATTTTACTCGTGTACTCTACAACCAGTAGAAACTAGATACGACAATTTTGATCGAGAACTCCACGCCATGCATGACGCAGTGCATAATTTCATGAGCATCATAGGTAGCGGCAGAATTGTTATTTATTCAATTCAAGGACCATAATTTAGCATACATCAAAATACGACTTCGACTGGCGCAAAGTACGCATCGAGGATATAAAAACAGTTGTTACGTCTAATTGAAAAGAAATTCAACATTTTTCACGTAAAAGTTGAGCAAAACATTATGGCATACGCACCTTTCAGGCCAGACATCTCGCTACAACCGCCATAGTCTTCGTCATTTTCAGACATCACCGTGATTTCAAGTCAATCTGCACTAACACCAACCCACTTACGAAAAGAACAGTACGGTTTCATTCATATCCAGAAATCAGTACCTTGCCATCCTACCGAGTGCATATGCCCATTCTTGGACGATTTACCCCTTGTTTACTTCACGAGCATGTAGCCCCACAAGCCAGTTCTGCCAACCAGCCATCAGAAAAGGTATTCAACCTCATCCACTCTATTTCCCACCCAGGCAGTAAGGCGACTGTCAAACTTATTACAGGTCATTTCTGGGGTCATAGACTCAAACAGAACACAAGGCGCTGTGTCTACGAGTGTGCTATATAAAAAAAACAAAATCATCTGTCACACATACAAAGTTAGAAATGTTTGCAACAATATCCACCTAGACATCGTTCACATCAACATAGTTCATTCCATTAGAAACAGAATATATTGAAAAATTGAGGTTGTCACTCCTTCTGGCCTTTTTGAATAACTTTACATGACTTTTGGTGTGGCACTCAGACATTTCAAAGATAACATGGACGACATACAACGCAATGACGCAGCTAAATAGTTTTCAGTCCAGACCTAGACTCTCATGACAAGCACTTATCACACTAAACTAATCACGAACTCAAGGACATTATTGCATACGCACTTTTCAGGCCAGACATCCCGCTTTAAACGCCATAGTTTTTGTCATTTTTAGTCATCACAGTGATTTAAAGTCAATCTGCACAAACACCAACACTCTTACGAAAAGAAAATACGTTTGCATTCATATCCAGACACCAGTACTTCGTTATCATACCGAGTGAGTATGCCCATACTTGGAAGATTTACTCAATGTTTACTGCACGAGGATGCATGCATCACGAGTGTGCCATTCTTGAAAAATCATCTGTCACACATTCAAGGTTAGAATTTTTTTCAACAATATGCGCCTAGACATCATTCACATCGACATAGTTTAATCCGTTAAAACCAGAAGATATTGAAAAACTAAGGTTGTCAATCCTTCTGGCCTTTTTGAATAACTTTGCATGACTTTGGTCTCAAGTTTGCCACTCAGACATTTTAAAGTTAACATGGACGATATACTCCGCAATGATTCCGCCAAATAGTTTTCAGTCCAGACCTAGACTCTCATGACAAGCACTTATCACACTAAAATAATCACGAACTCAAGGGCATTATTGAATATGCACTTTTCAGGCGAGACATCTCGCTACAGCCGCCATAGTCTTTGTTAATTTTAGTCATCATCGTGATTTAAAGTTAATCTGCACTAATACCAACCCTCTTACGAAAAGAACATTGCGGTTGCATTCAAATCCAAACATCAGTACCTCGTCATATTACCGAGTGCGTATGCCCATTCTTGGAATATTTACTCATTGTTTACTTCACGAGCATGCAGCCCCACAAGGCAGTTCTGCCAACCAGCCACCAGAAAAAGGTATTCAAATCCATCCACACTATTTCCCACCCAGGCAGTAAGGCGACTATCAAACTTATAACAGGTCATTTCTGGGGTCATAGACTCAAACAGAACACAAGGCAGTGTGCTTTATACAACAAAATCAAAGTCATTTGTCGCACATTCAAAGTTAGAAATTTTTGCAACAATATCCGCCAAGACATCATTCGAATCGACATAGTTCATTCTATTAGAACCAGAATATATTGAAAAACTGAGGTTGTCACTCCTTCTGGCCTTTTTGAATATCTTTACATGCCTTTTGGACTCAAGTGTGCTACTCAGACATTTTAAAGATAACATGGACTACATGCTCCACAATGACGCCGCTAAATAGTTTTCAGTCCAGACTTAGACTCTTATGACAAGCACTTATCACACTAAACTAATCACGAACTCAAGGTCATTTTTGACAAGACACAGATTGCACTTACATCCGTGGATTTTCTAGAGCATCGTATTACATTTTAGGATATACGATCCTTTTCGTCAAAAGAAAATTCCATGAAGTTAATGATGTCATTAAAATTTTAAAATGAAATACAGAGAATCTTGGAAGTTCTTACCTGCTATCGCAAGTTTTGTTCCGGCCTATGAAGAAAACTTTATCCATTGTGTAGGCAACTACAGAATCGAAAAGGACTTAGCAGGAACTACATCATTTTTTGGTCACCTGAAGACGAGGAATTATTCTATCCCGCCATACAATATTTAACGAAAGCTACAGTGCTAACCCATCCAGACTTCGAACACATAAACAATGCTTCTGGATTTGCTGTTTGGACCAACTCAGAAGCCTGTCACATTTTACTCGTGTACTCTACAACCAGTAGAAACTAGATACGACAATTTTGATCGAGAACTCCACGCCATGCATGACGCAGTGCATAATTTCATGAGCATCATAGGTAGCGGCAGAATTGTTATTTATTCAATTCAAGGACCATAATTTAGCATACATCAAAATACGACTTCGACTGGCGCAAAGTACGCATCGAGGATATAAAGACAGTTGTTACGTCTAATTGAAAAGAAATTCAACATTTTTCACGTAAAAGTTGAGCAAAACATTATGGCATACGCACCTTTCAGGCCAGACACCTCGCTACAACCGCCATAGTCTTCGTCATTTTCAGACATCACCGTGATTTCAAGTCAATCTGCACTAACACCAACCCACTTACGAAAAGAACAGTACGGTTTCATTCATATCCAAAAATCAGTACCTTGCCATCCTACCGAGTGCATATGCCCATTCTTGGACGATTTACCCCTTGTTTACTTCACGAGCATGTAGCCCCACAAGCCAGTTCTGCCAACCAGCCATCAGAAAAGGTATTCAACCTCATCCACTCTATTTCCCACCCAGGCAGTAAGGCGACTGTCAAACTTATTACAGGTCATTTCTGGGGTCATAGACTCAAACAGAACACAAGGCGCTGTGTCTACGAGTGTGCTATATAAAAAAAACAAAATCATCTGTCACACATACAAAGTTAGAAATGTTTGCAACAATATCCACCTAGACATCGTTCACATCAACATAGTTCATTCCATTAGAAACAGAATATATTGAAAAATTGAGGTTGTCACTCCTTCTGGCCTTTTTGTATAACTTTACATGACTTTTGGTGTGGCACTCAGACATTTCAAAGATAACATGGACGACATACAACGCAATGACGCAGCTAAATAGTTTTCAGTCCAGACCTAGACTCTCATGACAAGCACTTATCACACTAAAATAATCACGAACTCAAGGGCATTATTGAATATGCACTTTTCAGGCGAGACATCTCGCTACAGCCGCCATAGTCTTCGTTAATTTTAGTCATCATTGTGATTTAAAGTTAATCTGCACTAATACCAACCCTCTTACGAAAAGAACATTGCGGTTGCATTCAAATCCAAACATCAGTACCTCGTCATATTACCGAGTGCGTATGCCCATTCTTGGAATATTTACTCATTGTTTACTTCACGAGCATGCAGCCCCACAAGGCAGTTCTGCCAACCAGCCACCAGAAAAAGGTATTCAAATCCATCCACACTATTTCCCACCCAGGCAGTAAGGCGACTATCAAACTTATAACAGGTCATTTCTGGGGTCATAGACTCAAACAGAACACAAGGCGGTGTGCTTTATACAACAAAATCAAAGTCATTTGTCGCACATTCAAAGTTAGAAATTTTTGCAACAATATCCGCCAAGACATCATTCGAATCGACATAGTTCATTCTATTAGAACCAGAATATATTGAAAAACTGAGGTTGTCACTCCTTCTGGTCTTTTTGAATAACTTTACATGACTTTTGGTCTCAAGTGTGCCACTCAGACATTTTAAAGATAACATGGACTACATGCTCCACAATGACGCCGCTAAATAGTTTTCAGTCCAGACTTAGACTCTTATGACAAGCACTTATCACACTAAACTAATCACGAACTCAAGGTCATTTTTGACAAGACACAGATTGCACTTACATCCGTGAATTTTCTAGAGCATCGTATTACATTTTAGGATATACGATCCTTTTCGTCAAAAGAAAATTCCATGAAGTTAATGATGTCATTAAAATTTTAAAATGAAATACAGAGAATCTTGGAAGTTCTTACCTGCTATCGCAAGTTTTGTTCCGGCCTATGAAGAAAACTTTATCCATTGTGTAGGCAACTACAGAATCGAAAAGGACTTAGCAGGAACTACATCATTTTTTGGTCACCTGAAGACGAGGAATTATTCTATCCCGCCATACAATATTTAACGAAAGCTACAGTGCTAACCCATCCAGACTTCGAACACATAAACAATGCTTCTGGATTTGCTGTTTGGACCAACTCAGAAGCCTGTCACATTTTACTCGTGTACTCTACAACCAGTAGAAACTAGATACGACAATTTTGATCGAGAACTCCACGCCATGCATGACGCAGTGCATAATTTCATGAGCATCATAGGTAGCGGCAGAATTGTTATTTATTCAATTCAAGGACCATAATTTAGCATACATCAAAATACGACTTCGACTGGCGCAAAGTACGCATCGAGGATATAAAAACAGTTGTTACGTCTAATTGAAAAGAAATTCAACATTTTTCACGTAAAAGTTGAGCAAAACATTATGGCATACGCACCTTTCAGGCCAGACATCTCGCTACAACCGCCATAGTCTTCGTCATTTTCAGACATCACCGTGATTTCAAGTCAATCTGCACTAACACCAACCCACTTACGAAAAGAACAGTACGGTTTCATTCATATCCAGAAATCAGTACCTTGCCATCCTACCGAGTGCATATGCCCATTCTTGGACGATTTACCCCTTGTTTACTTCACGAGCATGTAGCCCCACAAGCCAGTTCTGCCAACCAGCCATCAGAAAAGGTATTCAACCTCATCCACTCTATTTCCCACCCAGGCAGTAAGGCGACTGTCAAACTTATTACAGGTCATTTCTGGGGTCATGGACTCAAACAGAACACAAGGCGCTGTGTCTACGAGTGTGCTATATAAAAAAAACAAAATCATCTGTCACACATACAAAGTTAGAAATGTTTGCAACAATATCCACCTAGACATCGTTCACATCAACATAGTTCATTCCATTAGAAACAGAATATATTGAAAAATTGAGGTTGTCACTCCTTCTGGCCTTTTTGAATAACTTTACATGACTTTTGGTGTGGCACTCAGACATTTCAAAGATAACATGGACGACATACAACGCAATGACGCAGCTAAATAGTTTTCAGTCCAGACCTAGACTCTCATGACAAGCACTTATCACACTAAACTAATCACGAACTCAAGGACATTATTGCATACGCACTTTTCAGGCCAGACATCCCGCTTTAAACGCCATAGTTTTTGTCATTTTTAGTCATCACAGTGATTTAAAGTCAATCTGCACAAACACCAACACTCTTACGAAAAGAAAATACGTTTGCATTCATATCCAGACACCAGTACTTCGTTATCATACCGAGTGAGTATGCCCATACTTGGAAGATTTACTCAATGTTTACTGCACGAGGATGCATGCATCACGAGTGTGCCATTCTTGAAAAATCATCTGTCACACATTCAAGGTTAGAATTTTTTTCAACAATATGCGCCTAGACATCATTCACATCGACATAGTTTAATCCGTTAAAACCAGAAGATATTGAAAAACTAAGGTTGTCAATCCTTCTGGCCTTTTTGAATAACTTTGCATGACTTTGGTCTCAAGTTTGCCACTCAGACATTTTAAAGTTAACATGGACGATATACTCCGCAATGATTCCGCCAAATAGTTTTCAGTCCAGACCTAGACTCTCATGACAAGCACTTATCACACTAAAATAATCACGAACTCAAGGGCATTATTGAATATGCACTTTTCAGGCGAGACATCTCGCTACAGCCGCCATAGTCTTTGTTAATTTTAGTCATCATCGTGATTTAAAGTTAATCTGCACTAATACCAACCCTCTTACGAAAAGAACATTGCGGTTGCATTCAAATCCAAACATCAGTACCTCGTCATATTACCGAGTGCGTATGCCCATTCTTGGAATATTTACTCATTGTTTACTTCACGAGCATGCAGCCCCACAAGGCAGTTCTGCCAACCAGCCACCAGAAAAAGGTATTCAAATCCATCCACACTATTTCCCACCCAGGCAGTAAGGCGACTATCAAACTTATAACAGGTCATTTCTGGGGTCATAGACTCAAACAGAACACAAGGCAGTGTGCTTTATACAACAAAATCAAAGTCATTTGTCGCACATTCAAATTTAGAAATTTTTGCAACAATATCCACCAAGACATCATTCGAATCGATATAGTTCATTCTATTAGAACCAGAATATATTGAAAAACTGAGGTTGTCACTCCTACTGGCCTTTTTGAATAACTTTACATGACTTTTGGTCTCATGTGTGCCACTCAGACATTTCAAAGTTAACATGGAGAACATACTTCGCAAGGACGCCGCTAAATAGTTTTCAGTCCAGAGCTAGACTCTCATGACAAGCACTTATCACACTAAACTATTCACGAACTCAAGGTCATTTTTGACAAGACGCAGATTGCACTTACATCCGTGGATTTCCTAGAGCATCGTATTACATATTAGGATATAAGATCTTTTTCGTTGAAGGCAAATTCCATGAAGTTAATGATGTCATCCAAATATTTAAATGAATTACAGAAACTTTTGGAAGTTCTTACCACTATCGCAAGTTCCGTCCCGGCCTATCAAGACAACTTTATCCAGTTTTCATGTAAAAGGCGAACAAAACATTATTGCATGCGCACTTTTCAGGCCAGAAATCTCGCTACAAATGCCATTGTCTTCGTCATTGTCAGTCATCACCGTCATTTAATGTCAATCTGCAATAACACCAACCCCTTAACGAAAAGAACAGTGCGGTTGCATTCTTATCAAACAACAGTACCCCGTCATCCTACCAAGTGCGTATGCCCATTCTTAGAAGATTTGCGCATTGTTTAATTTACGAGCATGCCTGAATCACGAGTGTGCCATTCTTGGAAAATCATCTGTCACACATAAAAATTTAGACATTTTTGCAACAATATCCGCCTAAACATCGTTCACATCGACAAAGTTCAATTCATTAGAACCAGAAGATATTAAAAACCGAGGTTATCAATCCTTCTGGCCTTTTTGAATAACTTTGCATGACTTTGGTCTCAAGTGTGCCACTCAGACATTTCAAAGATAACATGGACGACATACTCCGCAATGATGCCGCCGAATAGTTTTCAATCGAGACCTAGACTATCATGACAAGCACTTATCACACTAAAATAATCACGAACACAAGGACTTTAGTGCATATGCACATTTCAGGCCAGACATCTCGCTACAACCGCCATAGTCTTCGCCATTTTCTTTCATCACCGTGATTTAAAGTCAATCTTCACCAACACCAACCCTTTTGCTAAAAGAACAGTGCGGTTGTATTCATATCTAAACATCAGTACCTCGTCATACTACCGAGTGCGTATGCCTATTTTTGGAAGGTTTACTCATTGTTTACTTCACGAGCATGCAGCCCCACAAGTGAGTTCTGGCAACCAGCCACCAGAAAAAGGTATTCAACTCCATCCACCCTATTTCCAACCTAGGCGGTAAGGCGACTGTCAAACTTATTACGGGTCATTTCTGGGGTCATTGACTCAAAACAGAACACAAGGCGATGTTTCTTCGTGTGTGCTTTATAGAATAAAAACAAAATCATCTGTCACACATTCAAAGTTAGAAATGTTTGCAACAATATCCGCCAAGACATCGTTCAAATCGACATTGGTTATTCTATTAGAACCAGAATATATGGAAAAACTGAGGTTGTCACTTCTTCTGGCCTTTTTGAATAACTTTCCATGACTTTGGTCTCAGGTGTGCCACTCAGACATTTCAAAGTTAACATGGACGACATACTTCGCAAGGACGCCGCTAAATAGTTTTCAGTCCAGAGCTAGACTCTCATGACAAGCACTTATCACACTAAATTATTCACGAACTCAAGGTCATTTTTGACAAGACGCAGATTGCACTTACATCCGTGGATTTCCTAGAGCATCGTATTACATATTAGGATATAAGATCTTTTTCGTTGAAGGCAAATTCCATGAAGTTAATGATGTCATCCAAATATTTAAATGAATTACAGAAACTTTTGGAAGTTCTTACCACTATCGCAAGTTCCGTCCCGGCCTATCAAGAAAACTTTATCCAGTTTTCATGTAAAAGGCGAACAAAACATTATTGCATGCGCACTTTTCAGGCCAGAAATCTCGCTACAAATGCCATTGTCTTCGTCATTGTCAGTCATCACCGTCATTTAATGTCAATCTGCAATAACACCAACCCCTTAACGAAAAGAACAGTGCGGTTGCATTCTTATCAAACAACAGTACCCCGTCATCCTACCAAGTGCGTATGCCCATTCTTAGAAGATTTGCGCATTGTTTAATTTACGAGCATGCCTGGATCACGAGTGTGCCATTCTTGGAAAATCATCTGTCACACATAAAAAGTTAGACATTTTTGCAACAATATCCGCCTAAACATCGTTCACATCGACAAAGTTCAATTCATTAGAACCAGAAGATATTAAAAACCGAGGTTATCAATCCTTCTGGCCTTTTTGAATAACTTTGCATGACTTTGGTCTCAAGTGTGCCACTCAGACATTTCAAAGATAACATGGACGACATACTCCGCAATGATGCCGCCGAATAGTTTTCAATCGAGACCTAGACTATCATGACAAGCACTTATCACACTAAAATAATCACGAACACAAGGACTTTAGTGCATATGCACATTTCAGGCCAGACATCTCGCTACAACCGCCATAGTCTTCGCCATTTTCTTTCATCACCGTGATTTAAAGTCAATCTTCACCAACACCAACCCTTTTGCTAAAAGAACAGTGCGGTTGTATTCATATCTAAACATCAGTACCTCGTCATACTACCGAGTGCGTATGCCTATTTTTGGAAGGTTTACTCATTGTTTACTTCACGAGCATGCAGCCCCACAAGCGAGTTCTGGCAACCAGCCACCAGAATAAGGTATTCAACTCCATCCACCCTATTTCCAACCTAGGCGGTAAGGCGACTGTCAAACTTATTACGGGTCATTTCTGGGGTCATTGACTCAAAAACAGAACACAAGGCGATGTTTCTTCGTGTGTGCTTTATAGAATAAAAACAAAATCATCTGTCACACATTCAAAGTTAGAAATGTTTGCAACAATATCCGCCAAGACATCGTTCAAATCGACATTGGTTATTCTATTAGAACCAGAATATATGGAAAAACTGAGGTTGTCACTTCTTCTGGCCTTTTTGAATAACTTTCCATGACTTTGGTCTCAAGTGTGCCACTCAGACATTTCGAAGATAACATAGACGACATACTCCGCAATGATGCCGCCAAATAGTTTTCAGTCCAGACCTAGACTCTCATGACAAGCACTTATCACACTAAACTTATCACGAACTCAAGTATTTTATTGCATATGCGCTTTTCAATCCAGACATCTCGCTACAACCGCCACAGTCTTCGTCATTTTCAGTCATCACAGTGATTTGAAGTCAATCTGCACTAACACCAACCCTTTTACAAAAAGAACAGTCCGGTTACATTCATATCCAAACATCACTACCTCGTCAACCTACCGAGAGCGTATGCGCATCCTTGGAAGATTTACATATTGTTTACTTCGCGTTCATGCAGCCCCACAAGCCAGTTCTGCCAACCAGCCACCAGAAAAAGGTGTTCAACTCCATCCCCTCTATTTCCCAACCAGGCAGTAAGGCGATTGTCAAACTTATTACAGGTCATTTCTGGGGCCATAGACTCAAACAGAACACAAGGCGATGTGTCTCCGAGAGTGCTATATACAACAAAAACAAAATCATCTGTCACACATTCAAAGTTAGAATTTTGTGCAACAATATGCACCTAGACATCGTTCACATCGACAAAGTTCATTGCATTCGAAACAGAAGATATTGAAAAACTGAAGTATCACTCCTTCTGGCCTTTTTGAATAACTTTACATGACTTTTGGTCTCAAGTGTGCCACTCAGACAGTTCAAAGATAACATGGACGACATACTCCGCAATGATGATGCTAAATAGTTTTCAGTCCAGACCTAGACTTTCATGACAAGCACTTATCACACTAAACTAATCACGAACTCAAGGTCATTTTTAACACGACGCAGATTGCACTTACATCCGTAGATTTCCTAGAGCATCGTATTATATTTTAGGATATATGATCCTTTTCGTCGAAAGAAAATTCCATGAAATTAATGATGTCATTCAAATTTTTAAATGAAATACAGAGAATCTTGGAAGTTCTTACCTGCTATCGCTAGTTCTGTCCCGGCCTATCAAGACAACTTTATCCATTGTGTAGGCAACTAGAGAATCGAAAAGGACTTAGCAGGAACTACATCATTTTTTGGTCACCTGAAGACGAGGAATTATTCTATCCCGCAATACAATATTTAGCGAAAGCTACAGTGCTAACACATCCAGACTTCGAACGACTATTTCTACACATAAACAATGCTTCTGAATTTGCTGTTTGGACCAACTCAGAAGCCTTTCACATTTTACTCGTGTACTCTACAGCCAGTAGAAACTAGATACGACAATTCCGGTCGAGAACTCCACGCCATGCATTACGCAGTGCATCACTTTATTAGCATCATAGGTAGCGGCAGAATTGTTATTTATTCAATTTAAGCACTTTTATTTAGCATACATCAAAATACGACTTCAACTGGCGCAAAGCACGCATCGAGGATATAAAGACAGTTGTTACGTCTAATTGAAAAGAAATTCAACATTTTTCATGTAAAAGTTGAATAAAACATTATGGCATACGCACCTTTCATGCCAGACATCTCGCTACAACCACCATAGCCTTCGTCATTTTCAGTCATCACCGTGATTTCAAGTCAATCTGCACTAACACCAACCCTCTAACGAAAAGAACAGTGAGGTTACATTCATATCCAAACATCAGAACCTTGTCATCCTACCGAGTACGTATACCCATTCTTGGAAGATTTACCCCTTGTTTACTTCACGAGCATGCACCCCCACAAGCCAGTTCTACCAACCATCCACCAGAAAAAGGTATTCAACTCCATCCACTCTATTTCCCACCCAGACAGTAAGGCGACTTTCAAACTTATTACAGGTCATTTCTGGTGTCATAGACACAAACAGAACACAAGGTGATGTGTCTCCGAGTGTGCTATATACAATAAAAACAAAATCAGTTGTCACACATTCAAAGTTAAAAATTTTTGCAATAATATCCACCTAGAAATTGTTCACATCGACATAGTTCACCTGATTCTAGTTCAGGCTTTTATTTTCCATACAACTATGATTGATAGATTCACTCGCTGTTGTGTGGCTTTACCTTTGGCATCATTTCTTATGATGATGTCAACATTGGATTTAACTCTGCATGGATAGCACATTTAATTGTTCTCTTCGAGGTTTTTACTGATAGAAGAGCATGCTTCTCATACTATCGTTTAAAATCTTTGTTTAAAATATGTTATATGGAGTGGTTTAGCTTTAAAGTCGCATTGTGAACGACTTTCTATAAAGCTAGCTTAACTAATTTAGGTTTGCACATTCGTATACTAGATTGCACCATTCTAATTTCCCATATTCCTCAACTACTTTTACTGATGAGTCTTCAGTAAGTACGTAACGAATGTGCATTAGATTATACTTTCCGTTCATGCTGCCTTCTGCTAATACTTCAGGATTTAACTCTTCATGGATTGCACATTAAATTGTTCTCTTCGAGCTTATTACTGATAGAAGTGCATGTTTCTCATACTATCGTTTAAAATCTTCGTTTAGAAGATGTTATATAGAGTGATTTAGCTTTTAAGTTGCATTGTGAACGACTTTATATGAAGTTAGCTCAACTAATTTAGGTTTGCACATTCGTATAGTAGATTGTACCATTCTAATTACCCATATTCCTCACCAACTTTTACTGTGGAGTCTTCAGTAAGTACGTAACGAATGTTCATGAGATTATACTTTCCGTTCATGCTGCCTTCGGTTAATACGTCTGGTTATATTTGAACTAAGTTGCTGCTAGATGCGCAACGCCTAATACACAATGGCATACATTAGCATGCCGCCACAAATAGTATCCAACTGTTATATTTTTATTTGGAGTTTTCATGATTGCCGCAAAATACGATAACTGAAGTCAAACAGTTCCGGATTTTATGGAATTGCTTTAGTAATAGGTGTTCCAAAATAATTTTAATTCTTAATTTGGGTAAACTTTAGCATACATTGAAATCCATCTTGTTGGTACTATGTACCGACTCCGCAACCATGATGTTTGTACCATGTACCATTACTGTTTGATAATGTTGGTATCGTGTACTGACTCAATAGCCATAGTGTTGATAAACTTTACATGCACGGTGTAAGTTAAATATAGTAAATAGGCTTTGAAGTCGCATTTCCGAAGACTTTTTATGAATTTACTTTAACTAACACAGGTTTACACATCCGTATAGAAGATTGTATCGTCCTATTTTCACACATCCTTCACCCAAATATATAGTGGGTATAGGGCGTAATACCGGCTCCTACTGATGAATCACCAGTAAGCACGAAACGAATGTGCACGCGATTATACTTTCCGTTCGTTCTGACTTTGATTTATCCTTCTGGTCATATTTAAACTTATTAGAAACAAGGTGCATAACAGATAATGCACAATTGCATATGTATTAGTTCTCTACAAGATAAAGTATCGTACTATTACACTTAATTTTAGGAAAAGATGCCTGTTAATTCTGAAACATATAACGAGTACATTCACAACAGCAAGTTGATTCATTCTTTGTTGTGTTCACCTATATTGGATTGGCCATGCACTCGGATATCGTCTGTATTTATTATCAGTTTATCGTCCAGACGAGACTTAATTATGCATAATTCTGCAGTTAAATTGTAAATTTGAGTAGTAAGTCCTTGAATCAACGTTTCTAACCCATCAGAACCCATTTTAAATTTACCACACATGCTTTATTTTTACTCAATTATATATAGAATTTTGATCGCATAACGAGCATCGATTTAATAAAACAAATTTTGCGTAGATTTGCTGTGCGGAAATGCTTTATGTCAAGTTCTTTGCAAGACTGATTAAATTCTTTCAACACAAACTGTTCACCTTGGTCGGAAACAATAACTTGTGGTGCACCAAATCGACTGAGCCATCGCTCTTCTAAGCACGTTATAATCTTTGCTATTGTAATCTTCTTCAGTGGTACAAGCTCGACCCATCGGGTAAGCTTATTGACCATGGAAAACACATAGGACATCCCGCCGCGAGCTACCGGCTGTGGACCTACCAGGTCGATATGCAGAAACTCGTTCCGTGCAGTCGCATTGAAAGCAGTTGGAGTAATTTTTTCTCGTTTTTGTGGTTTACAGTGTTGTCATGTAGTGCACTGTTGACAATAGCTACGAATTTCTTTTGACATGCCAGGCAAATACAATCCTGACTGTAATGTCTCAATGAGCCGTCCGGCGCCGGGATGTCCCAACGTATAATGCCAAAAAGCCATTAATTCTGTTCTTTTCGATTCTGGAACAAACCATTGCACAGTTTGTCCTTCTTTCCGCATCAACAGGCCATTCTGTAGACACAACGTTTTATATGGTGCAAACACCACTGTGCCGTTTTTAACTGATTGACCATTTCCTGACAAGTGGTATCTTTTCCTTGTTCTTCGGGGACTTTTATTAGTGGCGAAACCCGCACTGCGGAAATTCTGCTGAACGCATCGGCTGCCGCATTCTCGATTCCTGCTCAATGATGAATTGATACATCGTATTCTTCCAGCACTTTAATGGCTCGGTGTACACGTTTCTTCTTAATACATAGCGACCTCTAATGCACTAGCGCTTTGTGGTCGGTAAAGACGTCTACGTGTCCCCCGATGACAAAATATCTAAACTTCCGTAGCGCCCATTGTATGGCAAGTAATTACTTTTCTGTGACGGTATAGTTCTGTTCCGCCTTAGTGTGTGTGCGACTTATATATTGCGCAGAACGTCCTTCAGCTTGTAACACCGCTACTATCCCAATATCTGACGCGTCTGTAACAATTGACATATTACCTACCGGGAAATTTAAAATAGCTGTCTTTATTATTTCCGCTTGCACAGCATAAACACTTATTGAGCCTCCTCCGTCCAATGAAACGGTATCTTGGCACTAATTAAATTAGACAAGGATTGTTGCGTAACCGCCATCCCTGCGAGATATGGTCTATACATATTCACAATACCAAACAACCGGCGCCTTTTTCTTCTAGTAGTAGGCACCGCATAACCCTTGATAGACTGTTCATGTGAATCTAACGGCATACATCCCTCCGCTGAGACTGAGTGTCTCAAGAACCGCACTTTTTGACCTATCTGAATCTTTTCTGGATTAAAATGTAATCGCCATTCTACATCTTTGGCCAACATCTTCTGTAGCCTAACACTTATTTCGTTTTCAGTACTGGCCCATAGAATAACATCGCCACGTAAGCTATTGTAAAAGTTAAGTCAGACACGAACGAGTCCATCATTCTTTGGAACACTTTTGGTGCGTTTTTAAGACCAAATGGTACCCGGGTGAATTGGAAATGACCTTGGGGTACCTGTACTTCCATTGGTCTTCGGGCCGCACGCCCATTTGCCAAAATCCCTGTTTAAGATCAAGCACGGAAAACCATTTGCCTCCCATTAGCTGTAGGAACAGATCACGCAGAGCCGGCATGGGATATATGTCAGGTTTATTCACCGAGTTTAATTGCCGGAAATCAGCCGCCAGTCGGAGCGAACCATCCTTTTTCGTAAAGTAAACCATCGGAGCTCGAAAAAAAGATGATGACGGTTCAAAAACGCCAGCTTCTATCATTTCTGGGGTTGCTCGAGTTGCTGCTGCTAATTTCTTTGGAAGAGCACCATATACTTTTGGTGGTTCGTAACTTTATTTAGTTTTAGCCATAGCTTAAACTGGTCGACCGTCAGCCCTGGACGTCCGCTGCAATCAGGCAGTTGGAATATAATGTTATATTGGGTTTGAAGATTCTGCCACCACCCAGGCAGACAACTGGACTATTCCTGCATCTTAGGGTTACATATAGACTTTATTGAATTTATTATTTCAGGCCTCTATATGCATATACGCTTATTCTGACAGTCACTCGTCTTAACCCATTTTCTAATGAAATCAAGTCCCAATGATGGCGTTTGCGTATTCGCAACAACAAAAGGCATATGGTAGACATTTACATTTATTAACAATTTCGTGTCCCATTTGCCCGCAGCCACCATCGATGCGCACGATGCCTGACATAAACTTGCTCTCGTAGTTGTTACGTTGTTATATGGCCAAGCCAGTTGTAATACCGACACATCAGCTCCAGTATCCCATTGCAACATTATTGGCTGGCCGCTGAAGAGTTCTAAAAATTTAACTTTAATAAAAATCCTTACGTTTGGCAATGTTTCCCACACTTCCTTTTCTTCAAAGGCCATCTGGTTCGGAACACTTTTTTGTTCTGCTGGTCTTCACTCGATCTACCCTTCGGAGCCTCCGAAGGATTAATATTTGTGCCCTGATCTCGACCACCTTTATTTGTGAGATTCTGAACCCTGTTGCCCCACTGAACTGGCCGTTATCTTGGAGCAGTACATTGGTTTTGATTACGATTAGATGCAGTATTCGTTAAAGCTGGTGTCCTTATATATTGACTTTGCTTCCAGGCCACTGGCTGTTGCCTTCTGTCGCGGAATTGATTATTATGCCGCAAAGAATTCCACTACGGTATGTCGCTCCTGCCAGATGTTTTAATTCGTGCCCATGCGTGGAGTAGCAGCTGCCACTATCTTTGTCATCATGGCCAAATTTTGAAGAGCCTGAAGTCTCTCTTCCAGGCCTCTCTGGCGCTGGATATTGCACCGTATCTGGTAGAATCCTGCAGCATGAAAATGATGGTCTCATGAGGTTGCAACCCGGGTAAAGACTCAATTAGCTTCGAGAACCACCGCTTGATACGGTCCATGGTATCCTGGGGCATCTCACCCAGTAATGGTTTGATGCTGTACAATTCCAAGAATACCTCCCGAAGCCTGGCCCCAAAGTGATCCATCACTCGTCTTTTGTACTCTTCATACGTGAGGTCAACCGGCAATTCCAATTGGACTGCTACTGTCCGGTCCACTAATTCCTGGACAGCCACATGCACAATAGGTGCTTCTAATGTAAATTCTTGGGTTAGAACTGATGCTTTAAATTTTTTGAACCACAACTGTGACCTTTCTAAATCTAGTGGCGCCAGCATGGGCTTAAACTTTGATGACGGTCTGAAATAACTCGTCGATTTGGCTGAAAGAACTGACATATTTCCTCCTAATTCCTCTTCGACGCGGTCGCCATTGCTGTGTCCACCTATATTGGATGGGTCATGTACTCGGGTATCGTTTGTATTTATTATAAGTTTATCCTACAGACGAGATTTAATTATGCATAATTCTGCAGTTAAATTATTCATTTGTGTAATCAGTCCTTGAATCAACGTTTTTAGCCCATCAGAAGCCATTTTAAATGTACCATATATGCTTTATTTTTACTCAATTATATATAGAATTTACAAATATTAATTAATTTATGTTCACTTCGGCTCGAAGTCTGCTTTTATCATTGGGCTGACTGCTTCATCCTTATACGGGCGCTTCTGCGAGGAATTTCTTTTGAAATAATGTCTGCCCTAGATAAGACCCTTTGTTTATTCTTTTTCTTAAAGGTGGATATTGCCACATTCTGCCGTTCATATTGTTCCATCGTAAGATTATTGGTTGTGATCAAATTCTTTAAAGTAAATAAGAACGTCATAACTGTGCCAGATCTAAGTATTCCAAACCTCTCGTTGGTTCGTTTACAATTTGCTTTAGATAAAAATTAAAGAATATATTAGTTACTTTGCAATTATTTTATTAAATTTGCCTACAACTACGTTATAACCATGACAGTCCAAAATAGATTGAAAAAATTGATAAAATAAATCGTCATCATTTGAACTAACATAGGGATGTCTATAGACTGCCATTGCCATCAAATAATCATCAAGATAGAAGCTATCCTAGGAAAAATATCTATAAACAAAAAACCTTGAAACAGGACTTTCAACAAATTAGACACCGAGACTAAAGAATCATTTTCGTCAAGATGCTTAAAACTCCCATAATCAAACATCGTACTAAGATGGAAAATAATTTCCAATTAATTTGACAGTCTCTAAATGAGCGTTAGAGATCGTGATTATCTGCTAAAAATGGACCAAGACGTAATTAGGATCCAGGTCTACTCACACTCAAAGGGTAACTCATACCTTTAGACTACTTGGCTGGCAGCGTTTGGAGGTCATGCCGAGGTCAATTAACTACACATATAAAAATGAATCAATTTTATTTTTGGAAATTTTTAGTTATCGCTGGATTTACAAACAAAGTTGTGTTTTAAAAATAATGCAATATTTTTAGAATTTTCCTTGTTTAAACTGTAGAATATTTTGGCTTGACATTGTTGACATTATTATTTAGTCTTGAGATATTATTTGGAAGAAGTACGCCACTTCGTTGTTTTGTTACAGGCCTATCTGTTTTTCTGTTAATATATTTATCTACACGGAGTATTGATAATAAATAATTAAATTGATCATAAATTATTATTTTTATTGATATCAAAAGAAATATCACAAATTCGTTACTAGTAAATTATTTGGATACCCTGTTTTCATGGATTTCCCACTAGTACCAATATTTTGAGGATAAAATACAGTTGAACAATGACCTTAGAAAAATTAATCTAATAAAAGGTGCTGATAAATTTAATTGTTCTTAATTTGGGGATCATTCTAACAATACTTACAATCAAGGTTGCGATCTTGATATAAGCATCTGACTCATTAATTACTTACATATGTCAGTATATACTAAGAATTGTATAGTGTAGAAAAGGTAATTCATCCAGTAGACCAACTTTATTCTAATTGAGAATTCCTTACGTACTGACCAAAATTTTGCCGCAGATAGTGCTCGAATCTGGGCACGTTTGCCTTGGAATCTGGTGCTCAAACATCTGAACCAACCTGCCACACTGGCCAATACGTGATGGGTTCCCAATAAGAACCAAAACCAGTCTACAGGATGAATTGCCGTTTCTACACTATAGAATTCTTAATTTACATTGGCATATGTAATTAATTAATGTATCAGGTGCTTATATCAAGATCACAACCTTGATTATAATAATTGCTATCACCGCCCGCGTAACTAATTTTCGTTTAATTATAAAAATATGATTCTAGCAATATTGACTACTCAAATCTGCTATGACAGGGGCTTTCCCATTGTACCCTCTACAATCAAATATAACGGTGTAGAGGCCCTTTGGTCACTAACATAAGAGAGCCTCTGAGAAGTCAGGCTCGAGTTCAATAGAGAACAATTTCCACAAACCCTCCATTGACCCGGCTCATGTTTGGGACCTATAACTATTGGACACGCAAAATTGATATTTGCACGCCTAAAAATTCCTTCTTCCCTTATCCGCTTAAATTTTTCAATTGCAACCAGTCGCTTATAATGTTCTAACGGTTGAGCCTTCGGTGAACAGGGTAGTAGTTTCATTAACACGATTTGTTGTCCATGTCTGTCTTCAAACACTTCCGCTTAACATTGAATGGTAGAAACACGGCCAGCTGTTTCTCGATAACATTCACTAAGTCATCGGCGACTGACTGACCTTACTACTGAGGTCCCAGTCTCAGCAGAAGTCACTATCCCAGTGCCTTGTCTAATGGTCCTAGATTTGGAATCTATATCGTGGTTAAGATGGATAAAATAATCCAACTCAGTGATGTTATCCTTTATATCAGCAACCAGAAAATTCCACTTAAATGGCAATTTCTGTCCCAATGTCAATGACAATTCTTTAACCATATTAACCTCAATTGGACTTTCACTGGCAGCCCATAGGGCTCTAAATTTTCATCACATCGGATTGAATTGGCTCACCTCTGCACCCGTGTCTATTAAGAATTTTAACCCACTTAGTTCATCCGCTATGATAAACTTATTGTTGCTATTGTAGCAATTGCCATTTTTGAGACTAGAACGCACGAAGGGTTCTATCTATGGCAGGCATTAATTAAAAGTAAAGTCCTCGCAGAAGCGCCCATATTTGGATTAAGCAGGCAGCACAATGATGTAAGCAGACTTTGAGCTGATGTGATAATAAAATAAGTAATATTTTAAAATTTTCTTTACTAAATCAACGCTCTTTTTCCGAGAAAAATACTACATATATTGGATTAAATATAAAGCATGTGTACTGCCTTTAATAATGGATACTGTTGGGTTGGAAACGTTGATTCAAGAACTGTTTCTGCACAAATGAACAATTTGACGGCTGAAGTAAGCATAATTAATTTCGTCTGGAAGATCCGCGAGCACGGCCCGACTAATATAGATGGTCACAAAAGCTATAACCAGCAACCTCTTTGCTATTATCTTCAAGCATAAGTCTAACAGATTTACTGACTGAATTATTGCGCGTTGCTTCCATCGCAGCTTTCGAACCTAACTTCGATTATATTAGGATGCCTCAAAAAAACATACCTTGGAGACGTGCATTCACGACACCCCTTCGACTCCTACTAGCAGGGGTTCTTCTAGTTTCCCGGCGACTTACACGTGCCACAGGACGAGTACTATCTTTCCATCGGGGACCACTTAACCGTGGAATCATGCACCCTTTGCTTTGACACTTTCCAAGCTCGTCATATTTACGATGCGAAATGGACTACTCGCGTGGTCCTTGAACACACAAAAGAGTTTCGCCTCCCCGATGCTTGTAAATAGACCTTTGACCACGAGAATTTACCCTACCTCTGTTTAAAACTTCCATCTTGGGTTTCATCCAGCCCACATTCCGTCGGAGGGTACTTAATTCATTATCTACAAACAAGAGTCTCTCTGAGAGATGTCTGATTTGCTGCTCAAGGCTTGAATCTGCTGTTATTGCATGCATCTAAGGTTCCTTCTGGCGATACAATTTTTTGTCCAACCACATGAGCTTCTTTGGCCACTCCAGTTCCAATATATCTTGAACACCGAAGGTGGCTCTTAATCTAGCAGTCTATTCTGCTACAAATTTACTGTTTATATCTTCTTCAGAAATATCAAGCCCGATGGATTTTGAAACAAGTCAGTCATAAAATTCAGACGGGAGTTGGTTTCCCATCTTTTCCTAACGTAATAAGTCAGTCATCTGTTCTATCCTCTCGGGTTGATATCGTCTATAAAGCTCTTCCGCCAGAAGCTCAAACGCATTTACATTTTCGGTAAAAAATTTTCTGAGTCTAAACAGATATCTTTTCGCAGACTCGGGTAAACACCACCAGGCAGATGCAAAAATTCCTGTAGGGTTGGTCATTATTCTAAGTTTAAAATGAAATTTTGCATCTTCGAAACATTCAAAATGGCTGTCTTGTCTGTACACAGTGAGCTTAACATTTCTATCAATGGAATTGCGCCAAAAACGATCATCTAAATAACATTTTTCAGCATAGAGGATCCCGGCGCTGTGGCCATCTAATGAACAGGCTCTTTGGTCACTACCATAAGAGAGCCTCTAAGATGCCAGGCTCAGATAATCCATATATGCGGTATGATCATCTAATTCGAAAAATTCCTCAGAAATATCTTTAAAACAACAATTTACCTGCTAATTGCTCTGTATCCTCAATATTTTCAAAACTGACCATAATATTAAAATAAGATTTCTTGCAATATATATTATAACAATAAGTGGGCTCACCAAAACGCTGAATATCGCAGATGATAGAACAAAAGGGTTGTGAAGGTTAATTGATTTATTGGACATCAATTAATTCCTCATACAAAAATAAATCAATTTTTTTGGAAATTGGATGTTATTGCTGGTTTTATAAAACAATAATATGTTTTTTTTAAAATCTTGTAATTTTTTGTAAGTCTCTTTTGTTATAAGAGCGTTTTTCTGAGTTATTGAGTTGCAAGCACGTCTTGCTGGATGGTTCGATCTAAATACCCTTTGTTAATAAAGTTTTGAAATTTACACCCTTCTATCGTTCTTAATACGCATTATTGAGAAGGATCTCAAATTTGCTTCAGGTAATTGACGTGTATATTTGTTTTCAAAGTCACCACCGTGTTGTTCTGTCATCTGTGGATATCAGCGTATTTGGGTGAGCACACTCATTGTTATAATATTTAAATTGCAAGAAATCGTATTCTAATATTATGGCTGGTTTATTCAATATTGAGGATACAGAGCAATTAGCAATTGTACTTAAGGAAAGTAGTTTATAAGAAAAGTTCATAGGAATTAAGTGTTCCAAATTAGATAACCATACCGCATATATGGATAATCCTGGCCTGGCATCTCAGAGGCTCTCTAATGGTAGTGACCAAAGGGCCTCTACATGGTGGAGACCTTGAAAACTAATATCAACGTGAATTATCTAAAGCAAATTTATGATACTTCCTAAAACGTGAATTTGGACTAATAATGGGTTAGAAATTTAAATACTTTATAAAGAAAGTGTCTCAAGCCAGAACCACGCTATATAACAGTATAAACATAGGAAAATTCCGAAAAAAATACAATAGTTTTTTTAAAAAAATCAGAGTATTGTTTTACGAGAACATGCAATAATATCAAATGTCCAAAAATAAAATTTAATTTATTTTTTATATGAGGAGTTAATTTATACCCCACAAATTAATTACCCTCCACAACGGTGGTCTTCGGGGCTTTCAGCAAAGATGGTTTAGCTAAACGTCTAATTTAACATTGCACATCATACTGTAACGGCTCAAGAACAATTCGCCGACATTTTGCATAAATGTTATTCAAATTTAATTTACGAGGCACCAATTGGAAACAAGCTAAATTTTCCGTTAACCAGTGGCTTGCGAGCTGTCAATTTAAGGCTATTAAAGCACGGTGAATTTACCATGCCAGTTAGTTGTCGCGTTTGCCTTCTGCTGTGGGTTACGTGTGCGTGCTGTCTGCTATCGTCACCTACGCTGATTTTTAGACATGCTTCACAAACACTGGCAATTTCAGTCACGCAAATTTTGTTGCTACACAACTAGTGAGACGAAGCAACATCTACTTTGTGCCAGTTACTGCAGATCTTCAATGAGATTACTCAGCTACACACTCGACACGGATGTCAACGCCACAACAGAAGGAACAACAACCCAGTCAACCAGAGCTAGTCTCAAATATCTAGGAGTATTTGTAGTCACTACTACACTAATTAACTTTCTCGGCATTTGCCGGAGAACGCAATACCGGTCCTAATAAGGGCCAAACAGTACTAACTCAGCCATCCTTGGCTTCTAACTGACTCTGTAACGTCGTACGGCATTTACTTGTAGCTGGATAGTTTACAATACTTCCTGTATCTCTGGGTTTTATACGACAATATCTTGGTAATGTAAGCTGGGGCGTTTACCAAAATTGGCGACCGCGCCAGGATATGAGTACTGTACTGTTTTTTTGTCATCAGAAATCGTTTGGTATAAATAAAATTGACTTTCTTTTTCATTCATTTTGGATGAAATTAATTAACATTTGCTTATACGTTTTTACTCCGGTCGTGGTCTTCTGGGGAATTTTGTTGGGTATATATTTTTAGACGGAAGGTTTTCTATTCAATCTCTCTAAAGTCGTGGTCTTCTGGGGAATTTTTTTGGGTATATATTTTTAGAAGAAAGGTTTTTCTATTCAATTTTCCTACGTACAAAACTGTACATCTTGGTGATCTGCGAACGAACATTGATTGTACCTGCTCGACAGATTCAACTACGGAAGATTCTGTTTCAATTTTGTAAGCTGTTTCTGTTTAATTTTCCTTCGTACAAAACTGTACATCTTAGTGATCTGTGAACGAAAATTGACTGTACGTGCTCGACAGATTAAACTGCGTAAGATTCTGTTTCAACTGTGGAAGCTGTTAGTGGGTAAGCGTTTCGTTTAAAGTATTTTATACATTTCCATCTTGCTTATAAATTTATGCTTTTAAGATTTCGTAAGATTGTTAGAATGTCAGGTCCATTTTTAGATATTGATGTTCCTGTTTTGGGTGGAGATAACGAACTATTCTTTATGCGCGTAGACTTTGCTTTCGCTCCGATTCCAGATTATGACAGTCATCAAAAACTGTCAAAAGTTTTTGCTAAACTACCTTCTAAATTGCAGTGACAGATTTAGCCGAAGCTTGGGGCCATTAGGAAGCTACCTAATTCCATTTTGGGCCTACAAAATGAAATAGAACCTTTGCTGGGTCCCACAGAAACCTAACAGATAATAAATAAATACGCGCAGGTAGACATGCAAAACCTTGGCCCCATCGAGATTTTAAGGGAATTACGGAAACGTTGGTATAGAACCAATATATCTAACCATGAAGCTAAGGTTGTTTTTAATAACAATCTTCCACAATCACTCAAATTATTCGCCAGAGGGCTCTCCAACACTCTCTCTATAGATGACTTATCTGAGAGATGTGAGTTAGAATTTAGGGTGTTGGAATCTAAGATGAATCCGTCATCCTTTTGTCCGCCCCCGCAGGATGATAGGCTCTCCTCTTTAGAGAAAACAATAACGAACATGGCTACAGTACTAGAAGGATTGGCCATAGCAAAATCCGAGCTAAATCAGATAAATGCTCGACAAAAGTTCATGCCCAAAACATATAACGGTAAGCGGCGATCGAGAACCCCGCAATCCTTTAACAGATATGCCCCGAAGAACTGGTGCTATAATCACTGGAAGTGTTTTTATTCATGTCAAGTCTGTCTCTGTCGTTCCGAAGAATTTCCGAATGAAAGTCAATTTCCACAGTTGGCGGGAACGACAACAGAAAACAGGCGCGGTGGGGCATCAGGATCGGGAAACGTATGGCGCAGAAAGTAGAAGACCGTACGTTCTGCGCATCAACGGCAACAACGGCGCCACAGGGAAGAAATCACTTAAAATCCGACATTCCTGTCGACTCTTTTCGTCCACACCGAATTTGCCACAAAGATAGCCAAACGGACAATGCCAGTCGCAATCACCAGCCTACTTGTTTGCATGACCCGGCCAAACAGCCCAACGAACTTCTGCACCTTCTTGATTTTAGAACTGGCGAAGAATTCATCGTAGACACAGGTGCAGCAGTCTCAGTTCTCAAGGGTGATTCAATGGCCGAGATGTCGCTAGGCGTTCTAATCGCAACAGCTACAGGCGAGCCCATACCTAATTATTGCAGCCGGTATTGCACACTCAACATAGGTTTACGGTGTGAATATACTCACAACTTCATCGTCGCCAATGTCTCACACAACATAATGGGCCTTGATTTCCTTTTTAAATTTCGGCTCATTGTTGATATTGTTAATCAAAAGATCATCGATCCCTCCAACGGATTTGAGCAAAGTTTTTGGACACTTACCTCCGAACGTTTGGAGTCACAGGTCATTCAACCAACTCCAGTGCATCATTTAGCAGAGATATCAGCAGCTCTTCGAGAACACAATTCGCTTTTCGATCTTAACAAGTCAGAGCTACGAGTCTCCAACACGATGCATCATATCGTCACAGAAGGACAACCTATTGTATTCAAGAAGCGACCACTGACCTCTGCTAAACTGAAAGTTGCCCAAAAGAAATTTTCAAGGCTGTTGGAAGAGGGAATCATCAAACTATCCAAAAATTCATGGGCGTCACCACTGCACTTAGTCTCCAAATCAAACGGACCTTACTGAGCCTGCGAAGATTACCGCAAGCTAAATTCTGTGACAAAATCTGATGCATATCCTATTCCAAATATTAACACCTTACTTAAAAAACTTAACCGTAGCAATTTCTTCTCAGTGATTGACCTCATACAAGCCTACCATCACATCCCGGTAGCACAAGAAGATATTGAAAAGACTGCAGTCATCACTCCATTTGGCCTTTTCGAATATCTTAACATGCCTTTTGGACTTAAGTATGCTACACAGACATTTCAAAGATTCGTGGACAACATACTTTGCGACGACGCCGCTTATAGTATGTGATATCTCGATGACATAACGGTATTCAGTCCAGACTTAGAATCTCATGCCAAGCATCTATGAAATGTTCTCTCACGCTTATCCAACAAGACGCAGATTGCAACTACATCCGTGAACTTCTTAGGGCACCGTATCACGCCACAAGAAATTCAACCTTTGCCGTCAAAGGCGAATTCAATCAGGAATATCAAGTAACCGAAGACTGTTAGCGAGTTGCAGAAAATTCTGGGAGTACTAAACTACTATCGCAAGCTCCTTCCGGGCCTTTCAAGACAACTGTATCCTTTGTGTACGCACCTGCGGAATCGGAAAGGACTTAGCAAGAATTCAATCATTTCTTGGTCATCCGAAAACGAGGAATTACTTCGACTCGCCATCAACTCGTTAGCAAATTCCACAATACTAACGCATCCAGATTTTCAACGATCATTTCTACTCACGACAAATGCTTCTGAATTCGCTATTGGAGCCACTTTAGAACAAGAGATCGACGGAGTTCAGAAGCCTATCAGTTTCTACTCGCGTACTCTCCAACCAGTAGAAAAGAGATACGACACATTCGGTCGAGAACTCCTCGCCATCCACGACGCAGTGCGCCATTTTATCAAAATTATTGGCAATAGCATATTTGTTGTTTTCACAAAACATGCACCATTAGTTAGCGCATTTCAAAACGCAACTTCATCTATCGCCAAGTACCCTTCCAGAGAGGAAAGACAGCTTTCACGTCTAAGCGAATGGCAATTTGACATTTTTCACGTCAAGGGCAAACAGAACTTTATTGCATATGCCCTTTCCAGGCCAGACGTCTCGCTACAACCACCTTCACCGTCGCCATTCACTGTCAACTCCGTGACACTCAGTGAACCTGCACTAACGCCATCCCTCCTGCGAATTGAACAGCGCGGTGACATTCACATTCAAAGGTCAATAGCTTGTCATCCAACAAAGTTCATATGCAATCTCTGGGAAGGCTTACCAATTGGTTACTTCACGAGTACGCAGCCCAACAAGCCAGTTCTGCCGACCAGCCTTCAGAGAAAGGTTTCGACTCAATTCACTCAATTTATCACCCAGGAAGCAAAGCGACTGCCCGACTTCTTACAGATCGTTTCTTGGGTCGCAGGCTCAGACAGAACGCTAAACGAGGGGTTTCCGATTGTGCAATTTGCCAGAAAAACAAGATCACACGGCACACTGGTTCTAAGTTGCAACATTTCGGAACTACTTCTCGCCTAGCCATTGTCCACATTGACATAGTTCATCTGACAAAGGTTCAAGGTTTTAGCTACATTCTAACTATGATTGATGGATTTACACGGTGGCCTGCGGCACTACCTCTTGGCACTATTTCTGCAGACGAAGTAACTAACGGTTTTATCTCTGCGTGGATATCCAATTATGGTGTTCTTAATGAGGTCATCACTGACAGAGGCACTTGCTACTCATCGGATCGTTTCAAAACCACCTTGCGTTTCATGGGATGCACCTTACGCCAGACGACTTCCTACCATCCCTAAGCTAACGGTATGTTAGAGAGAATGCATAGGGAAATCAAAGCTGCTCGAGCATCCTCGTCCATTAATGGCAACTGGTTCGATGAACTACCTTTATTTCTTCTTTCCATGCGTTCCCGTAATCGTGAATCCATTAAAACGTCTGCGTCACAACTCTTGGATGGCATGGATCTACACCTGCCTAGTCAGCTCACACGTCTACTACCCGCACAGTATGACCCACAAGACCAAGCTACACGCCTTCGACTTCATTTCGGTAACATGTGTAAACAGCAGCCGAGACATACGCCTTGTCCAGTCTTTGTTCACCTGCAGCTCCACGGCTGCAAGAGAGTACTCGTTCGCAACGGCACTGATGTTGCCCCAATGCAAACAAAGTATCGTACTCCTTACCCGATATTGCTCAAACAACAAAAATACTTCATTATTATGCAAGACGCGACACTGACATCAGTAAGCATAGCCAGGTTGAAACCGTTTATCGAACCGCCTGATTCTGAGAGCATTCAGCCTTCTACACACGTATCAGGCTCCATCTGACTACAATCTCTATAGCTTGCTTTGCATAACGCGTAATTTATTTTTTTAACATTAATTTTTTGTTATTCTACGTATCAAATTTTTAACTTTACGTTATTTTTCGCATTTATCTCATGTGACATAACCAGCTGTTCTTAGCTAACAATTGTGTAGTATTTTTTAACAGTTCTTTGGTATTAAGCCATCTCTGAGGCATTGTTCGAGTACATAATTGTTTATGCAGTTATCTTTGATTTTACTGTATATATTTTTTAAATTATAATGTATGTCACACTGCCTATTTTGATATGACCAGCTACTTAGAGCTAACGCTTTCGTGTAGCAAAACTAAGTAGTTATCAGCTTCATATCATGGTACAGGCCACTTTCAATGCATATCTCAACTTCATCAGTTGCACAGAGACCACTATACAAATATCATGACCACAACGTCGAGCACACACTAGCTCCTTTGGTCGTATACAAACACATTAACGACGTTCCAGCCTGCCTAGGTTTTAACTTAAACCTGGCAACTGTAGTGCCGATTTATCTCGAAATCCTCACGCTGCGGCTCCCAAATCTTACACTGCTCTATTTTGCCTCACGCCGTATGACCGGCCACTAGAGCTAACAATTTGTGTAGCAATTCTTATTGGTTACTTGACATCATATCATTTTTGAAGTAACCAACAATCATTCTTCAGCCCGACATTTATGGTACATTATTTTTGCTTAATTTGGTTCGAACTCGGCCATGCATTACTTATCTAGCCTCGCCGAGAGGAATTTTTTTCTTTATTTTCAGATAGGAAAGTAATGTAACGTCACAAAGCAATTGCCGACATATTGCGTAAATTAAACTCAATTCGATTTACGCTGCACCAATGAGAAAAAAAGCGAAACTTGCCGTTAACCACTTATGTGCAAGTAGCCATACAAGGCTATTAAAGCACGGTGAATTTACCATGCAAATCAGTTGTCGTGTTTGACTTCTGCTGTGTGTTTCTCCGACGTGCTGTCTGCTGCCTTTCACATACGCTGATTTTTGGCCTTGCTACGCACACTTTGGCAATTTAAGCCAAGCAAATCTTGCTGCTGTACAACTAAAGAGACGAGCCAATTAATGCAGAACTTCAACAAGTTTACTCAGCCATATTTCAACGCCACAACAGAAGGAACCACAACCTAAGTCAACCCGAGCTGGTCTCAAAAGTCTAGGAGTACTTCTAGACACCGCTACACCATCGGACCTTTACGGCATTTTCCAGAGAACGTGTGAAGGAAGATAAATCCTCCGCCAAAATTAAAGTAACATTAACTGATAAATTTAAACCCCCTTGGCTGATTGTAACGAATTTTATTTAAAAAGATTTATTTCATTTATTTTCCAGAACTTTCTTTGTTTAAATACTTGACTTTGAATTGTGCGCCATTTTCAGTTTTCGATCATTACTATCCTCCTTTGGCCTGCTGCAATTGTTTCATTTTTCTTCATTAAATACTGATCAATTTCTACAATATACGCCTGCTAAAACTGTCCTATCCTTCACCCCTCGAGAAGACATCCAATCTTTCAGACGATTCACCAACTGGGAAGAGTTCCGCCGACTCTGTGACACAGTTAACTGGAGGGACCTCTTTCTCCCAAACAATCTCTCCTCGTGCTTCTCCGAAGTCCATAACATCCTATCCTCCCACTATAACTCCGCCACCTCTATTCAACAAGTATACTCGACGAATTAGTTGAACGCTCTGTTTAAGGCACGTGACAACCTCGCACGCAACTCTCGCCTACGCACATCGTCACTTGCTCGCGCCCTCGCTCTGAGACGCATTGATGGGCTCATTAAACAGGCTATCAACAAACAAGCGCTCCACATCGAAACCGCTCAGCTCCTAATCCCCGGGCAAAGTTCGCCATCATCAAACACCAATTGCTGCAAAAGCCCAAAACCTCGTTTATCAACTTCTCTCAGTCAGGCGATCTCTGCTTCGCCAATGATTATCTGACTCACCTTCTCGACTCCTTTTCCACTCCCACTCCACCTGTTGAGATGTTAGACAACGGAGACACCGAGAACCTACGCTGGTTCCATGTCTCTCCGGCTTCCGTCGCCCAAGCAATTAAAAACATTAAATCTAAACACCAATTTGATCAATATGGTGTCTCGGTCAGTATGATTGCCCTTCTAGGCTGGAACGTCTTCTCTCTGATTGCAGATGTTATTAATCATTGTCTCGAAACCACCTATCTTCCCCGGACTGGCTCAATTCGACGATCTCTCCTATCCCTAAAAATGGCACTTCTTTGATCTCATCATTTAAAGATCTCCGCCCCATTACTATCGTCCCTTCTTTCACCAAAATCTTCGACAGGATCCTATACAACCTAATCTACCCCTCCATTAAGTCTCATGTAAACTTCTATCTCCTCGATGATCAACATGGCTTTCTGAATGGCCGCTCCTCTTCCACCAACTTAGTTAGTGTTCTCGATCATTGCTACTCCTCCTTCTCTAAAGGGTTCCAGTGCACCCTCCTATTCCTGGATATTTCCAAGGCTTTTGACTCGCTGTCATTTTCAGCAATCGAATCCGCCTTACTGAGAAGCGGTATCTGCGGCAACGTACTCAATCTTATTAGTTACTATCTCCGAAACCGATTGCGACAGTAAAAGTTGGCAGTAGTCACTCGAGGCCAGCCCATATCAGATCCGGTGTTCCCCAGGGCTCCGTACTTGGTCCCATTCTCTTCAACCTTACGCTCGCGCACATACAGGTTGATGACAACCTTTTCAAACTGTTCAAATATGCGGATGACATGGTTATCGTATTCAGCAACTCCAAACATCCAACCCCTCCTTATCCCTTATATCGGAGCTCCTATCCTCGCTCCACTCGCAGCTCAGCAGAATCGGCCTCAAACTAAATCCAACCAAAACTCGCATAATGAAACTCTCCTCTGATCCATTCTGCTCTATCCCGGTTGCCAACTACCCCCTTGATTCGGCCAAACATCTTGGCATTCACTTCTCGAAATCCCTTGACTTCTCCCTACACCTTACACACACTACCTCCAAACTCTTCTGATCTGTTTTAAGACTAACAATCCCACTCTCCAACTCACGTTATTCAAGGTCTACGTTCTGCCCCTCATTTCCTACGCCAGCGAATTCTACTGTCCCCTAACCCTCGCCTCCTCCTACACTATTGAACAGATATCCTCCAGATTTCTAAAACGAGTCTTCCCGAAATGCCAAAACTATAGGGAACGCCTTCTTCTGGCAAACCTTCTTCCGCTTTGGTTCACCCGTCACCTTCGCGTCATTTCTTTTATCCACAAGATCACAACCTGCTTACCACTCTCCAATTTTTCCCACCCCAGTCACCACTATGCCACACGTTCTAGTAACTCTTCTATCCAAGCCTACCATACCCCCACCTATTTAAAAAAATCTATCTCTTCTCCAAAGCCACTAATGTCTTCAACGCTCTCCCCACAGACATAAAACTCCTACCCCAGCACGAATTCAAAAAGGCAGCCCATCAGTACTTCTTCAACAAATTTCTTTGTGATACGACCGATTGGAAACGAAACTGGTTCCTTCTCAATCCATAACATTTACTTCACCCCAGGCTATCCTCTTTACTAACTTCGTAGGGTTAAATCCATCAGGCAGCCATCTTCCACTCTACCTCTCTTGTCTTATTCTTTTCTTCTAGATTCACTAATACCACCTCTCAGCCCATTCCTAACCCCATTATATCCACGTTGTGGATACTCTACTACGTTTTGCTCATCCAACTCTTTTTCTTTCTTTCTTGTTTCAACGGAGGACCGGAAACCCAACAGCCCTACCGATCCACCCACGGTTCGCTTCGGACTTCGACTCTCCCTGGTCTTCTTTTAATCACAATCACGTTCTACAGATGCCTGCGATCCTTGCAAGACTCGCTCGCCTCAATCCTGCTGACTCCATCAATTCATTCGTCACGACAATGGACTCCAACGGTCGACGTCTACCTCCGGGCCGCCAGATCTGATACTTCACGGACTATCTCCAATTGATCTTGTCTAGTCAAATGGAACTTCGCTTATATTTATTTTTCACCAGATTGAACTATCTTGATGTTAATGATAACTTTTTCCCCTCCCCAACCCCTCCCCCTGCTATTAAATACTTTGCTAGTCACAATTCCACTCACCTCCACATATCCTACCCTTGATTTGCTATTTCAATGATTGGGCCAGTTGGCCTTTGATGCCAAATAAATGTATTATTATTATTATTTATTATTATATTTTTTATTGATGCACGCATAGAAGGGAAGCTCTGGAACAAGTAATTTAAAAATTCTGTTTTTCGCGCCTATTTCTTTCCAGTTTATTTGTTTGGGTGTTTTGTACGAGACAGGTTTCACATCCCGATTTGCCTAACATTAAGTGTCTATTTAATAATTAAATTTCATAGATATGGATGCAGATCTTAAATTTGAGGACACTAGCAAGTTAGCGCAAGATATTGCAGATTTGAATTTAGCAGATGCGAATGAAAATATAAACTTATCAGATTCTACTGTAAATTTTAGTGCTACAAACGATCTGGCATCTAACGGGTTCTCAGATACGAATAGGTTATAGTCCTCTACAAACGCTAGACCGGCGCTGTTAAGGGCCCATTAACACTATTAACTTAGTATTTACGGCACCCTAATTAAGTTTGTAACATCGTACGGCATTTACTTGAAGCTGGGGCGTTTAGAGTAATTTGGTTCAGTTGTTTAAATGCATTTATTTTAGGGGTATAATTTTAAATACCAATTTATAAAATATGTGTATTTCTTTTGCGAACTTCTTTGTGATTATCGCAATTCCTTAAATTTTAGCTTGTTCTAATTGCGGCATACACATAGCTATAAAGAGCTATGAGGCGAACATTTAATCTTGCAATGTGGGGAAATATTTTATATATTTAAGTCGTTATTCTGCTGCACATAGTATTTTCGCTGATGCATTAGTACAGAATGTTGGATTCAAATCTAGTAAGTTTTTATGTTAAGAATTTTGACATGTTTATTATACATTGATATAGCTATTATCTGCTATTTATATTGACATTTTTATCTACTCTGTCTAATGTACTGCTGTGTTTAAATTTAAAAAAAATTAATATTAATTAATTTAGATACAAAAGAGCATAAGCATATAGTTCATGATATGGAATGGCATATACACATTGGTGGATTAGTGTTCTGCAATGAAATTCGCAGTAAATTAATAATTCAAATAAGTTTTTTGTCATCCAAGGTCATTTGTCTCGACAATTTTCCAACCTCTTGTTGAGTGTACAGGCCCCTAGCCTATTCGTGTCTGAGAGCCCCATAGATGCCAGATCGCTTGAAGTCCTAAAATTTACAGTAGAGTCTGATAGGCTTATATTTCCATTTGCATCTACTAGATTCAAATCCGCAATATCTTGTACTAACCTTCTTATTTCCTCTAATTTAATGTCGGTCGCCATATCTGGTTACTTTAATAATCAAATCGACACTTAATGATAGGCAATCGGAATGCGAAAGTTGTCTCGCTTAACTTCCCGAACAAATAATCTGGAAGGAGATATACGTGAACAACAGAATTATTAAATTACCTGTTCCAGAGCGTCCCTTCTATGTGTGCTTCTATAACAGAATATTGGATAGTTATAGCAGAAATGTATTGTTAATATGTATCCGTTTTACTAGAGAGAAAATGTTAAAATTGCAGCAGACCAAAAGATGATATAACCAGTCGAGGTGCGAGACACTCGAATAACTGAAAATGGCGCACAATTCAAAGTCAAGTATTTAAACAAAGAATGTTCTGGAAAATAAAAGAAAAAAATCTTTGTAAATAAAATTCGTTACAATCAGCCATGGTGGTTTAAATTTATCAATTAATGTTAGTTTACATTTGGCGAAGAATTTATCTTCCTCCACAAACACCACCTTCTCAAAAAATGGACGGCTAGTAATAGACGTAATCATGATTCTCCGGCTGACGTAGCACTCTTCCAGAACGAGTTGTGCATAATGGCGCCCCTGAAGTCGTCATTTCGACCGGTACAGTTTTCACTGGTTCTTCCATATCATCTGGTTTGCCAAATAGTTTTCATGCTGTGAACGGTTTGAATAAGATTTCACTATATTAGACAACGCGTCTTCTGATTTCTGAATTTCATTCTGTGCCTCTATGGTGGGATTGCGCACATCAGATAAACTGGGGAATGCAACGATCCAACGTAACACAATCCTCAATGCCGTTTATTTCTATGGTGACATTCTTGTCAGTCATCCTCTTGACCTTGTATGGTCCTTTATAATATGGTGTCAGGCAGTTCTTCCTATTTTCATTAGTTATATACAAATGCGAAGCCGATTTTAGATCAGAGGACACATAGCATTTGGTTTTTGCTTTTCTAGTCTTGGTCGGGGCCAAACGACACATCTTATCTCTAAGTACTCCTACAAACCAATTTACATAACTAGAAGCCCAATCAAGACTACTTGGAGTTTCCATTAGAAGATCTCCAGGCAACCTTAATGGTTCTCCATAAACCAGTTCTGCTATGGAAGTACCTAATTGTGCCCTATATCTGTTCCGCATGGTGAGTAGTACTATAGGAAGATCGTGTATCCAGCTTGTTCCACTAGTACATCTTAATGCAGCTTTCAGTCCACGATGCAGCCTTTTTACCATCCCATTTGCTCGTGGGTTATATGCGCTTGTATGTAATACAGTGGTTCCCATGATGTTGAGGGATCTTACGAAAAGCTGGGACATAAATTGACTACCGCGATCACTAGTGATCTTTTCCGGAAGACCATAACGCGATATCCAATTATGTAGAAACGCGAACAAGACTTCTTGCGCTGTCATGTCTTTTAAAATCGCCACTTTAAATTGACGACTAAATCTATCTACCATAGTCAGCAAGTATTTGTTCCCATTAACTTCAGGCATCTCGACAATGTCTATGTGTACGTGTCTGAACCGTCCAATTGGTATCCCAATATTCTTTATCTCGGTTCTAATATGTCTCCACACCTTACACGTTTGACACTTGGCGCATGTCACACGTATCTGTCGTTGATCAATCGAATGGTGGCTTTAATGGATGGATGAACCATGTCATGTAACACTTGGATAATCTTGGCCCGTAACTCCAATGGCACATATGGTCGTGGTTGACTTCTAGACGTTTCGCATAACAACCACTTGCCACTTATGAGCTTACAAACATATCCTGGCCTTTTGGACAAAACTAATGTAAAGGGATCCGATCCTTGCACTCGATTTGAATAAGTAAATCAGGCATCGAATTGTCTAAATTCTTCAACGGACTTTGAAATATCAGCTCGACATCAGCTTCATTCGGTCTGCTAAGTGCATCGGCTACCACATTCTCCTTACCAGCAATATGAGACACAGTGAAATCGAACTCTGCTAACCGTGTTATTTGGGAATTTACTCTACGAGAGTAATTAAGCCTAGCTGTTTTACCAAGTATGCTGATCAGCGGCTTATGATCGGTCAATAACGTAAACTTATGTCCGTCTAAGTAATGCTCGAAGTGTAGCACTGCGGCATACACTGCTAGAAGCTCTTTGCCAAACGTATCATAATGTTTTTCTCAATCATTAAGCTTACGGCTATAAAACCCAATCGGTCTTACTACGTCCTGATCTCTTTGCTGTAGCACTGCCCCTAATGCAACATTTGAGGATCTGTGATTAGCTCGAAAGGTTTTTCCCAATCTACAGGTGCTAATGTGGTTATGTCACTTAACATTTCCTTGGCCTTTTGGAATTTTTCTCGGTCTTCTGGACTCAAGTTTATAGGCCAAGACTTCTTGATCGTGCTCTTTTCACGAGTGAGATGGCGTGTTAACGATCCAAGAATTCCGGCTAGACCTGGAATGAATCGACGGTAATAGCTGATCATACCCAAGAACCTTCGCAACTGGCGTACGGTTCGGGGTTCCGTTACGTCCTTTATAGCTTGGATCTTATCTTCAAAAGGTTTAATTCCGTCTTTGGAAAGTATATGACCAAGGTATTTAACTGAAGAGCAACCGATATTACTCTTATTAGGTTTGACCACTAATCCATATTGTTCCAGCCTGGTCAAAACCGTTTCCAAATGCGTACGATGTTCATTTCGTGAGCGACTAAAAATTATTATGTCGTCTATATATACCCTCGCAAATGGACAACTCTGAAGGATTTCTTCAGCCAAACGCTGGAATGTCTGACTGGCATTCTTTCAAACCAAAAGGCATTCGAAGAAATTCATGCGATTCCCCTCCTGGAAATCTGACTGCGGTGAGTGGTATAGAACTTTCCTCCATCGGTATCTGATAGTACGCTTTCTGGAGATCTAAAGTTGAATAAGCCTCATATCCCATTATATCTCGGAGTAAAGTACTCTGGTTAGGGGGAGGATAAGAATCACCCTTCGTCATTGAGTTTAATAGACGATAATTTCTACAAACCCTCTATTGACCCGGTTCAGGTTTGGGAACTACTAATATTGCGGAAGCAAAATTGGAGTTTGACCTTCTACAAATCCCCCCTTCGCGCAATTGGTGAAATTCGGACAAAGCAACTTGTTGCTTTTGTTGTGCCAATGGTTGAGCCTTTGTTGAACAAGGCAACGGAGCCACCGCTTCTATTTGGTGTTCTACTCCTGTCTTTAATCCTATCCTTTTAGCACTGAAAGGCTGAAACACTGCTAGGTGCTTCTCGATTATATCGACAAAGTCATGTGCGACCGTTGGACGAGGTAAAATAACTGTTCTAACTGCCGATGTGTTAGACTCAGTAGGTGTAGCCATCCCTAAGCCTTCTGCGGTAGTCCTAGCTTTGGGGTCTAATGTCAGCTTGAAATGTGTCAAGAAATCTATGCCAATGATATGGTCCTTGACATCGGCTAATAGAAAATTCCATCGGAAGGAAGATTTCTGGCCTAACGTTACCGACATTTCTTTCATCCCTTTCACACCTATCGGACTTCCGTTAACGGCCCATAGTTGATAATCAAATGTGGGGCAATCTGCTTCCACCACGTCTGACCTAACTATGCTTACTTCAGAACCCGTATCAATGAGAAATTCTAATCCAGATAATTCATCCTTAATAATGAACTTGCCTTCTATCTCGGTGCTATTTGCTCTAGTCGCATCTTTAGCTTTGAGTATGCCTTTTAAAGGCATATCTGGGAGCCTTTGCAATGGAACCCCCCTACGGCTCCTACTAGCGGGGGTTTTGTCCTTTTCCCGGTGATGGATTTCTCTCTACCGGTTTAGTGCTTCTTTTCCATCTGGGTCCACCTAATCGCGGGTATATACAATTTTCACCTTGGCACTTCGCACTGCGTCCGTACTCGCAATGAGTCTTACACCATCCGCGTGGCCCTTCGAAGCGTTGACGCGAGTGACTCCCTCGACGTCTAGTGTACCTATCCTGACTCTGAAGTTGTGCAATATCACTACGTAAGCTAGCAACTTCTCTACATAAGAAACGCAAGGTTTCTTGTATAGTCAGGTTGTTTTCGGCATCTGCCCTGACTGGCTGCACCATGACAGAATCTGCTATTACAGCATGTGCTTGTGGTTCCTGCTGTTTATACAGGCCGTCTAACCCTCTAAATTTTGTTGGCCAATCAATGCTCATAGTGTCAAATACTTCCAATGTGGTTCTAAGCCTAATTAGTAGCTCAGCTGTGAAAATGGAGTTGACTACATCTCTGGATATATTCAACCTGGCAGCTTTTGTGCATAGGCGTTCGTAAAATTCGAACGGTAATTGACGCCCCATTTTTTTAAGCGTAATACTTCGCACATTTGCGCCGATCTTCCAGGCTGATATCTCTGTTGAATTTCAGCCATTAATAACTCAAATGCATTGTACGGCTTTTCTTCCACAGTTCTGTCTCTGAAATTTTCCAAGGCATTTCGGAAATTTTCAGGCAATGCCATCCATGCTGCAACAAATTTCTACATTGGATTTACAATATTATAAGCACTAAATATCATTTGGGCATCTCCGACCCAACTTGAATGTTTTTCAGATTTGTACTGCGGTAGACTTAAAATTCTTGGACTGGCGCGGTCGCCAAATTTTGTAGAGGCCCCTAACCTATTCGTGTCTGAGAGCCCCATAGATGCCAGATCGCTTGAAGTCCTAATTTACAGTAGAGTCTGATAGGCTTATATTTCCATTCGCATCTGCTAGATTCAAATCCGCAATATCTTGTACTAAACTACTTGTGTCCTCAAATTTAATATCGGCCTCCATGTCTGGTTACTTTAATAATTAAATCGACACTTAATGTTAGGCAATCGGAATGTGAAAGTTGTCTCGCTTAACTTCCCGAACAAATAATCTGAAAGGAGATATACGTGAACAACAGAATTATCAAATTACCTGTTCCAGAGCGTCTCTTCTATGTGTGCTTCAATAACAGAATATAAGATAGTTATAGCAGAAATATATTGTTAATATGTATCCGTTTGACTAGAGAAAAAAATGTTAAAATTGCAGCAGACCAAAAGATGATATAACCAGTCGAGGTGCGAGACACTCGAAAAACTGAAAATGGCGCACAATTCAAAGTCAAGTATTTAAACAAAGAATGTTCTGGAAAATAAAAGAAAAATTCTTTTTAAATAAAATTCGTTACAATCAGCCATGGTGATTTAAATTTATCAGTTAATGTTAGTTTATATTTGGCGGAGGAGTTATCTTCCTCCACATGGGTAAGTATCTATTAGGTGTTTCAAACCTTGTAACAAATTAGTTCAGTTGTGACCAGAAGGATAAACCAAAGGCAGCATGAACGGAAAGTATAATCACATGCACATTCGTTTCGTGCTTACTGGCGACTCATCAGTAGGAGCCGGTATTACGCCCTTTAACCACTATATATTTGGTAAAAGAATGTGGAATAATAGGGCGTACACATTCTTCTACCAAATATATAGTGGTTAAAGGGCGTAATACCGGCTCCTACTGATGAGTCGCCAGTAAGCACGAAACGAATGTGCATGAGATTATACTTTCCGTTCATGCTGTTTTTGGTTTATCCTTCTGGCCACAACTGAACTAATTTGTTACTAGGTTCGCAACACCTAATAAATACTTGCATATATATTAGTTCTTTGTAACAACCAGTATTTAACTCTTGTTGGGTGGCTAATTGATAATTAGCCGTTCGCTTTATCCAGGTTGAGTCACTATATCATATGAAAGCATTAATCTCAATAAAGTTGGATTCACAAATGTTAAAACTGAAGCAGGTAGTGTCGGGCATATTATAGTTCTCGAGTTTAGGTAAAATTTAAAAGGATTCTGTATCTCAAAACATGGAGGTAACTACAGTGATTTCTCTGATAATTTTCAAATTATCTTATTGATAAATCCACAAAATATCGATGGACGCTATATAAATGCATATTTATGATTTTGGTATGCATTTAATAAGGCTTGGATTGAAGATTAATTTAGAAATGCACAAATGTTAGAACTGATTTAGATTAAATACACCAAGTTTATGTGATTAATGTTGTTATCATGATTTTACAAAGGCAAGTATTCACGATTTTACAGTACAACTTCGTAGTATAGCTTCTGTTAAGGGGCAAATTAAAAAGGAAGAAGGCTGTGCTAAAATATATGGATATTGGCAACGAAAAATATTTTATCGAAATATATACAACTAAAGATGAATGCTAAATACTATTTGTTGCGGAGAACTAATATATGTGCAAGTATGTATTAGATGTTGCGAACCTAATAACAAATTAGTTCAGTTGTGACCAGAAGGATAAACCAAAGACAGCATGTACGGAAAGTATGTTATTTAACAAATGCCTGTTTTGGAATATGCAGCTGCAACTTAGAATCAAATTACATATGGCCTGTATAATATGTTAGAAACTGTATAACGATGAGTTTTAAGATGCATAAGTCATGTGTCTTTTGTCACTTACGAGTATATATTACAATTCGTGTGCTAAGAAAATCAATCTTTTGAATAAAGAAATCCATTTCCATCAGTAGACAAGTGCGTATATGAACTCAGTCGGGAAGATTCATGAATAAATGAACATGTTTGGACTATCTGCATTTAATTTGCCTATTGTTTGCAAGATTACTAGTAGATTCTTGGTATTTCCTAGCTTACAAGATACGTAATCAATTACGAAATGTATTATGACACGAATCTACGGATATTGTCACGTTCAAATTTTTCAGTGCAAATGTAGAAAATATTGTGATTGTACTGACATTTTAAGATTTAACCTTGTCAATACCTTTTAATGCAGGAACAAATATGACGGTGATGTGCAGATGTTTTTATATTTTATTTCACTTTTGGCACATGTATTGTATTATTTTTGAGTTTATGATAGTTATGGCGCTTAAAGTTATATAAAATAAGTTTCAATTTTGTAACAAGGTAAAATTTCCTACAGAAATTTTAGTGCAAGTTAACCATGAATGGAATATTGTAAATTATCTTTCAATGTTTTGTTTTACACATGGTTAATATGTATTTTATAGTTTACTATTTAAGGATCATTTTTATTGTACATCATAATTTTGTATTTTTCTATTAATGTATTTGGAGAAGCTGACGCGATATATACAGTTGTATTTTATCTAAATTCATAAGGTCAATGTAGATTTTATTTCGATTAATGTGCTTTCTCTTTTAAGTAACTATTGAGTATTGTATCCGAAAATAGAGTCTAGGGTCCTACAAGTAATTCATATCTGCGTGCGTTATTCATATTTGCGCATTAATGGCTTCACCCTTCTAGTACAAATGAAATTTAGCAGACCGCGAAATAAGGAATCAATGTTTTATCTTGTTCATGAGATTGGCATAATCGATCCCTGTAATTGACAGGTTTCGTACGACGCAAAGATATCATCTAGGTCCAATGAGAAAAACTATGTTCAACGCTCCCATTTTGTTTGATTTAGATGTGCTCCCACCGACTGCAGCATGGATTTCTTTCCGATCTTTGATTTTTACTGTGTAGGACGAGGAGCTCAGTTATACTCTTCAGTATGAATTAAATTATAGTTAAAGAATATCGCCTGCGATGTTTGCTACTATTCAATATTACACTGGTGCTGTGTACGGAGATTTCACTGACACAATAATATGACTCTTTTCTCTCCCTAGTATAGTAAACTAATGACACTTTAATTCATGGAGCTATAAAGATTCACAAACTTTCACATGAACGATAAGCTCCTGTCTCCAGTGATAGAAGGTTCTTGTAAAAGATGGCCTCTTACACATTCTTCGTGCTTAATAAACGAGACAAATCTGTTGGGTGGCTGGATATGTGGAAGCGTGGCCTAATACCAATATTCAAGAAATGAATCTTTTCATCCCACTGCACATTTGGCTCATTAAAACATAATTGCGAAAACTTGAAGATGCAATGGATAGGTCTGGTTGAATTTGCCTTTTAAATAGTTTTCTTGATATTTTGCGTTTATGTTATATCGAGATCTCTAATTGTGATATCTGAGAAGACTGCGATTTTGGTTGCACTTTAACTTCTTGCTCATAACTGCATTTTCTATTACCATTTAAATGCATTCACTTGGTATGTAGATCGTCCTATTTCCTAATCGCATCGGCACTTTCTTTGATGTTGTACACAAAACCACGTTTTAAACACGTTGAAAATAAGTATAAAACACTAAACGGTGTTGTCAACAGTTTCATGTAATCATGAAGTTCTAAAATGCTTTAGCAGACTCTACGTTTTGTGAAATTTCCAGTTCGGTTCATTTTTCTTGACTTAAAACGAGTACTTGTTGCATGTAATGTTGGAAATGACGAAATATTCGTTAAATAATCGATCGGTCTATTTCAATATTTGTTTAATTCATTCTCACAGTCGTATACGATATTGGAAAATACAGACGTAATGAAAGAATTTGATTTCGTGTTGAACTTTGATTTTGCGTACGTCAAATAATTAAATTCGTAAATATCTTGCAACTTCAATAGTTGCAAGATTTATTAATGGATCAAATGTTCCGATCTATCCAGCCATTTTAATTTATAAGTTACTAACCTGTTATGGGGTTAACTATTAGTGGAATGTGATTTCAGAAGCATTATACACATTCATAAAACTGCCCCGTAATTCTGTAATCTATACATTTCGCCTTGCTTATGTTTAGGTTAGTTGTGCATCGTTTTCTAGAAGGACGAAGTCAAAATGGATTTAGGAAATGTCAATACACATTTAGATAGCATTTCCTCTTACATTTAAAAAATATTGAAACCTTTTAAACCATAATTTATGTAATACATCTTTAAAAAATTCTTTTTACTTTTATCTTTATCTAGACATAAGATTCTTCTTTGTTCTTGACTTTGAATCCACTTGCTTTGCAGTTTCACCTCCTCGGTTCGAACCTGAGATAAGTATGTTTATTTATTACTTACCTTGTATAATTTTCTTCAGTTGAATTTTCAGTTGTCCTAATGTCGGCTGAAAGTGGCGTTATTTTGTCTAGTTTCCGTCGATTTGTAAAACCAACCGAAAGTGTGCAATTAAGTGAATTTTGCGTTTCACTTACTGGTATTAATCAGGTATATCTTATTTGTTACAATTTGTTATTTTTTATCGAAAAAGCACAATTAATATATTAATATATATATATATATATATATATATATATATATATATATATATATATAATTTCACAATTAATGTAAGGAAAAACTCGTCTATGTTATCTGCTTTACTGATGCAATTAAATGTATGGATAAAATATTACATATTTGTTATATTGTGTATTATAGATGAAGATCTTGTCTTATGGTAACTAGAATTAAACAGGTCTTCGTATTACTGTTTTTTCTGTAGATACTTTGCATCTATGTGCATTTTGAGCACTAAAGGTTCAGTGTGGTGTAAATAACCTACTGATAAATGCTCTATAGTTACCGACAACGAGAGCAATAGCTTACGTTTTCTGTGTTTCATGAACCTAATAGAAATTGCCTCGGTAACATGGAAAATAATAATGTTAGGTGCATTCTGAGTCAGTGTCTTAATTAATTTTTGTACCTTAACTAGATTCTACTAGAGCTTTCCATCAAAGGGCAACCGGAAGCACCCGATGTGGTTGCGATTTTATCCCGGAAGTAGTTAATCTTAGCACTCGGATGACAATCACCTTTAGCACGATGAGCAAGGGCATCAACTTGCAATGCTGCTTGATTAATTTTAGCTGCTTTCTATTTTATTTTGCTCGTCAAAAGCATAGATGGATTGGATTGTTGGGATTTAGGATCTAAGTTGACTAGGATTACCATGTATATGGACTTTGGTTTCCGACAGTCTCAGACAAGCAAATATTCAACTGAGGTGTTGGTAATCTCGTGTTTGTCTTACTTTTGGCTCGCATTACCGCAGCTTCCCTATATTTAAAAAAACAAGCCAGACATGGCCCCCTCTGTACATTTCTTGGATCATTCCGTTCATCTTAAATGTGACTAAATTTAGGAGGTTGTGTAGAAGGCTGAAGATACCGAGAAGTTATTTCTGACCGTTTCAAATTCGTAGGTAGCGATTATATTAAAAGTCCAGACAGACGAACAACAACATCTATAAAACTAAAATTTTTTTCTTGATCACCATTTTTAATAATGGATCCCTTTGAAGACAGCAAAAACAATGCGAACTTTTCACCGCTGATCCCTTCGAGTGAATTTAGTTGACAAATCTCATCTTACAATTGATCGCTGACTGATATATCTCAGAGTCGACTTATTTCGTGATAGCTAGTTAGACCGCCGGTGACTTTCTTATTAATAGTCATGGCTAAGTCTCTCTTGCGCTCAGTTGATGATATTAATTATCTAATAATGATATTGCCCTTTAGCATGCCTTTTTCTGGACCTCAACTGCGTACAACCAGTGATTTGGTTGGGACGTTGTTTAATAAATGAAAATATCTTCGACTCAGTGTACAAATTTTTAGAGGGCTTGTAAAAGTTTCACATGCCAGAAGAAGCAATGTACCACCTATGTTGAAGAAAACACCAATAAAATTGCATTTAACCAGTCGTCGAGCAACATAGAGAAACTACCGCCAGTCGCACGCACTGACGCGTTTCGACCTTCCATGCTCGTCATCGGAGTACCGCAATACATATATATAGAAAGCAATTGTGAATTTCATTTCAATTACTTGATTAGCTTTGTTTCATCTTTCTCATGATTATAAATATACAAATAAATAAAAACAAGCATGTTAGATTGCAGCAAAAGCAATTAGGCAACTTGGGCTTCAAATCTAGATTCTCCAGATAGATAGTGCTCATCAACCTCAGTTGAGAGGCAATATAAATTATCCCTCGCCCATTGTATTATCTCGTCTCAATATTCATTTCCGACCACATAACCATAACTTTTTTGATTATTATGTGACAGCGAAGCTTACGTTTTTACATACTCATGTAACACCTTTCTATAAATGAGATGTAACTCCATTTTTTAAATGTGCAAGTTTCTATGTAATTGAATAAGGTAATATTCGTACTTCTTAGTTGACAAATGGATCAATTCATACTATTTGGTTGAAATTGTCGATAATTGTCAGTTAAATGAAATTGATAGATTGGCGAGATGTAGTATTAATGTACACCAATGCACCAATACATCATCATCATCATCATTTCCAGCCACACAAAAGTCAAGTGACTAATGTTTCACTGCCATATAACCATAAAAAGTGAAAAAAAGTATATAAGTGAATTTAGATAAATTATTATTGAGATTTACGAGAGAGGGAGAGGGGTAGAGAGAGAAGAAAAACCTTGCTACTATGAGTTAATTTATCAGGATAACTCACAGAAATGAGGCAAACTAAACCTCTCCACAACACCATTATGGCCAAGTTAGCATTCGGGCAAGGCGACATCAGCAACACAGCTTCCTTGCGGATTTCACCGTATCACGTCATAAACAAACCGAACCTCGATGCTAACTCTGCCCTACTAAGAAAAGAAAGTTACGAAGATGATTCTACTATACATCTGCAACAAGATCGCCACTGAGCTCGATTCGCTGCCATATCGCTAAGGGTTTCTAACCAAGAACTGTGATGTGCACGAGGACCCCATCCCGGCAGACGAGTGGATCCTATACTACCCAATTTGGATGTAAGTGACTTTAATTGTTTCTGCCATGTCAAAATCTGCCCACCTTGTTTCTTACGTCAATTTGGTGCTGGATGAGAGAACAGAGCTCTATTGGGCAATCGGAATGAGGGCATACGCAAAACGTGACCGAGCCAACGAAGTTGATGGAGCCTTATTTGCTTTTCTAAAGACGAGCACTTATTGTCAGATCCAAAAATACGTCTACGGATGTCAACGTTAGTTATTCGTTGTTGGTAACCAACATGTGCTATACTTCTCAAACAACGATGATCGAATGCCTGTAAGCGTCTCAAATCATCAACTCTAAGAGGCCAAGTTTCACTAGCGTATAGTAAGACTGTGCGTACAGATGCATTGTAAACACGACCTTTAAGGCAAAGTGAAATATTCGCGTTTCTCCATAAATGACGAAGGTTCGAGAAAGCTACTCTAGCTTTCGCGATCCATATTCTCACCTCGTCGGACATATTGCCTACGTTATTGATAGAGCTCCCAAGATATGTAAACCTGTCGACTATGTCAAGATCTTCATTCTGCAGTCACAACGTTGGAGTGAGTGGTGGGTGATCCTGTAACAGTATCTTACGAATTTCATACCGAAAAACGGAACAACGTTTGCTAATCTATTTAAGGTGGTCTGGACAGCATGCTGATTGTCTAATAATAGTACGATATCGTCCGCATAGTCAAGATCGAATAGTTTATCTCCCAGGAGAACTTCAACTCCACCGTCCTGAATGTGTGAGAGAGTGTTGTTTATAATAGCATCGATTACAAAATTAAACAAAAATGTGGAAAGTGGACAACCTTGACGAACACCACTGCTGGTTGTAAAGTTATGCGTTAATTCGTTGTAAACCTTAACGCGACCAGAAGTATTTGTGTAGAGAGCTCGTATAATATTAACAAATTTAGTGGGCACACCGCTTTTCGACAAGATATGGAATAAAACATTGCGATCCACCGAATCAAATGCACCCTTGAAGTCTAGAAAAACGACTATTGTGGGACGGTGATATAAATGTCTCTGTTCGAGAACTTGCCTTAACGTAAAAATATTATCTATACAACCTCGTCCTGCGCGGAATCCGGCCTGTTCTTCTCTTGTTTGTGATTCACGTGAAGCGCTAAGATGACGTAGTATAATCGAAGCAAATAACCTTGATACGACCGGAGTCAAACTTATACCACGATGGTTATCGCACGAATTACGATTGCCTTTTTTGAAGATGGGAATGATGGTCGACTCATTCCAGTCAAGTGGTACGGTTTCCTCATTCCATATAGTATGAAAAAGTTTGGTCAACGCTCCTGAAATTATATCGCCACCATCCTTAAACAATCCCGGAAGCAGATCATCGGGGCCGGCGGCTTTGCCGCGCTTAAGAGATAGGATTGCATCGCGTACTTCTAACTCGGATGTTTCTTCGGGACTAACATTCCACACTGTTGATGCAGACATGCTTTCGGGAAGTGGAACTGACGCGTGTGGCCAAGAAAATTGATCTCTAAAGTGTTCAGCCCACCTGTCAAGACGACTTATTTTATCGGTTATTAATTCGTTGTTACTATCATTTATAGTTTCGCTAACTTTTAACTTTCTCGGACCTGTTGTGCGTATAAGTTGGAACGAACAGCGACTGTTACCTGACGCGAAAGCTACTTCCATTTATTCAGGCTTTCTGCTCCAAAAGTTTTCGAGATCGTCTTTTAGACTGCGGTAAAGTTGGCGTCTTATATTGCGACGGGTATTATTATGAGTCGAGCCAGATGGAATTTGGCGCCTTATTTCGAGTATCTCCATAGATTTTACAGATAGCCAGTGATTTATTCTACGGGGGCCTGCAATGCCACATACAGTAGTACCTTCATTGTGCATAGTGGAACTTATCTTGGACCAAAGTATATTCGGATTTTCGCTATTCAGACCAGTTAGATTAGCCTTAAGAATATTTTCATAGTTTTGTCGGATGGACGATTGTTCGAGTTTGCTTACAATACCAAAGTACAAAATATTTTTGGCGTTTTATCGTTGATCATTCGGTAATATTAGGAAGTAACATGAAAATGAGACATTATAGAGATAATGTATGCGCGCATGTCTTCTGTTTGTTTTATATTTAGGAAGGATTTTTTGAGCAAAATATTGTTGTTACAATAGAACAGTAATTATCAGTTCCATTAGCGAATATAGTTATGCCTAAGATATGGCACCCTTAAATTCCAAATTGCATACACGATTCTGAGATGACAATTTTTGTTTATATTAATGTGGTGGATGAAATGATATTGCTTAAACAGAGCCAATCAAGTGATTTTAATGAAATTCACAATTACTCTCCATATATATGCTTTGCGGTATGATCATTGCTATTCAGTCTGCCGTCGTTGAAACGCTTTGGTGCGGGCGACCAGCGGCAGCTTCGCTGTTGTTCGACAACTGGTTAAATAAAATGGGATTGGTGTTTAATTCAAGCTCAAACCTGACTTAATAAATTGTTATAACCACCCGCACAATCATTGCTTATTTAAAACTCTTTTGTTCACTGAAGTTCCATTCATAAAATAAAACAAGATAATTATTAATCCACCTAATGAAGTTGCTTGGAGGGAGGCAGAGGGGTTCCTCAGTCTTGTTGCACAATTTATTTCGGCTAAACTTATCGATAGCTTTTATCAGTTGCGATATACCTCACAAGTTCAACAAACGAAACTAATGAAGCAAGCCGACACTTACCTCACCAGTTGTTTCACTAGTGTATATAATTATTATACGATTTAACGGCGTTACAGCTATAATTCCATGCTAAATGTTTCTTGAATGTTGATTTTTTTTGAACCTGGGTTATTTGAAATTACCTGATCTGCGTTTTGACTGACGCAGCTTTCATTGTTCCAGTAGTTTTCTTTTCCCAAAACATTTCGCTTGCTTCATTAGTTTCGTTTGTTAAACTTGTTGCAACTGATGAAGGCTATCGATAAGTTTAGCCGAAATATTTTGGGAGAGAAAACTATTGGAACAATAAAAGCTGCATTAGTCAAAACGCAGATCAGGTAATTTCATATAATATTGGTTTTCATGATCGGTGAACTAAATAAATCTATGACCAATTTTCTTGAGCGCCTTCATCGGTCGCGATGAAGGCTGTTTGAAATCCAATATCATAAACATTGCCAGGATGTTGGCGGAATTATTTTTAGGTTGAGGAAATCGTGTCAGATAGCTACTGTTTGTTGCTGAGTACTAATATATGCAATTGTGTATGAGCTTTTGTGCAAATTTGTTCAAATATGACCAGAAAGAAAAACCAAAGACATGAACGCAGTGTATAATCTTATGTGCACTTTCGTTTCGTGCTTACAGGCAACTCATCAATAGGCGCTGGTACTATGCTCTATTTTAATTTCTGTCCTGGCTCCTACTGACGAGTCGCCGATAAATATCAAAACGAGTGTGCATATGAGATTATATGTTGCGTTCATGCTGTCTTCGGTTTGTCCTTCTAGTAAAGTTTGAATAAATTTGTTACTAGATGCGCAACACAAAAAACACACTTTTCAGTTTTTGGGTTAATTGACCATCATCTCCATCTTCAAAAATGGCAAACGTCATTCATCCGATTAACTTCGTGGTTTTATTGTATCTATTCTATTTGTTTCGTTTATTATAGCTCTTCACGAAAATCAATTTTGTGAGGTAATATGCTGGTTTCCATTCAGGTCGACGTTGCTAAGATTATAATTTAATCTTAAGGCAAGTACTCGAACTGTGAGATATATATAGTCGTCCAACACAAACCATATTTTCAGTTTTAATAATGTATTTAATTCACTGGATCGCACTGTTATTCTCGATATTCTGTTGAAAATTAGTGTACGCTACACAAACATTTCTGGTAGTTTTATATAAGTGACTACGCAGACGATATTTTATTATAATTAGAAAATTAATAGTCGCAGATATCACGCTACCTGGGGAAGTGCTAATAGAGTGTACATTTATATAATTAAATGAAAGTTGGATGTGTGAGCTGTAATAATTAATTTTTAAATCTCGGTTTACTTACCTGTTCCATTATATACATACAGTTGTCAGAAAACTGTGCATTGTATAGTGTTCTAAAATTAATAAATCCTTTATACCGGTTTCAGTTTTATATAGAACTCTTTACGCCCAGGTACGAGCCCTGTCCGCGGCAAATTCAGGACAGTGCGTGCAGAGTTCCCAATAAGGGCGAAACTGGTCTACTGGATGAATATCTTTTTCTACATTGTTCACTGCTTAGTTTATACTGACAAATGTATGTTTATTATGGGTTTTGAGTTTAAATCGAAATCGCAACCTTGATTTAATTAAATGTTGTTACCGCTTGCGCAGCTAAAGTTCGTTTAATTATAAATATCACTAGGTTTTCATTGTTTGTTTTATGAGGTTGGTTTTGGGATTAGTTTTTATCGTTATTATTAGTATTTTTATCGTTTAATTTTATTTTTCTCATGTTTATGTTTCTTTGAAGTTTCCATTATTAAAATACTGTTATACTGATATTGGTTATGACAATGATGATGACGTACTGACGCTTCACTGCCGTATAACCATGAAATTCCTAATTGTTTGTAGGTTGTAAAATAGCATTAGGCCGCCTGTTCCTATTTGGCGATGGATTATCTGTGGGAAATCTTATTTTGATTTCCGGTGGTGAAGTCTTCTTCTATAGGTGAAACTTGTTCTCCGCTTCTGGCAAATTTGGTCTCATTCTACCACTAATTTAACCGCACGGAAAAATTGGGCTTGAGGCTTCAACGTGTAGAATGGTAGTAGCTCGATATTATTGACAAAGTTCATTTCAGTTCATAGTGACTTCTTCGCAGCATCTCTCAACAGTTGGCAAAGAATAAGTCGGAATGAGCTTAATATAAATTGTGAATTGTGTGCGTTCCGTAGCAATTACGTCTTTACTTTTTCATAATGCTGACAGTTAAAGTAAGCAACTAATAAAATTTGCATGACTTCTCTCAATTTATCCAAGCAATTGGGTTTTGCTAACTATGAATGTACATGTGCGTTTTTGATGAGTATTTTGCTTTTATTAACATTCAATGTATTTCAGCATGATGAAATTACTGGCAGATGGAATGTATATAATGATTAAATATGATGAATTTTTTCCTTCAGCTCGATATATTTGGCACGTTAGGGACATCTTAAATATTTTATTAACCGCACTAATAGAGGTGAATTGTCTGTTCTTCTTGATACAATTACATCTGCTCTTATGACAAAATTTATATAGAATGTTCTATAACGTGCTATCAATTGATGCTTGTTTCAACTCTTTAACGTCATTTAGCCAGCTCTGTAGTTTTATGTCAAATAATTGTCAACCAGTAGAATCTATGTGCGATTTATTCTGAATCGCGGATTATTAACGAACTTCACTTTTATTCATTGCAGGACAAGTGTTCTGGTTTTGCGTTTGGACGAAAATCGTAGACTTCATCAAGATTTCCTTATATAGCCTCTATCGAACCGTTTTGTTTATTACCAGATGTCATAACAGTTTTATACAGATGTACTTGTTATTGAAGCCTTTTTGCATATTATTTCAGAGGATATACCAGTGGACTATGGGCGGACGCTAGGAAGTCAAAAGCATGTTATTTTATTTATTTATTGGTTTCTGCAAATACTAATAGAGAGAGTCTCTGGGATGCCAGGCTCGGAAAATCTATATATGCGGAATGATCATCTGATTTGGAACACTTAAGTTCCTCTGAACTATCTTTTAAGCTACAATCCTTAAGTTCACTTGCTAACTGCTCCGTATACTCAAGATTTAATAAACCAGCCATAATATTATTAAATTACTTGCAATATATATTATAATAATTAAGCTTACAGGATACGCTGATATTCACAGTTTAGAACCAGACGGTGGTGACTTTGAAAACAAATATCCTTCTGAATAATGCGTAATAAGAACGATTGATAAAAGTGGATTGCAATAATTTATTTGATTTAATGATGGAGCAATAATTCTGCAACTGTTAATAGGTTATATGGTTTTCATGTGTCTTCTTGATCACTTTGATGCCTGAATAAGTTATTTTTCATTTAAGTTCACGCTTCATTAAAAATATTTTATTCTATACAACAATATCAATGATTGCACGGATAGTGGTAATAGTTCTTTAAATTAAGCTTTCAAACTTCATTTAACGAAATGATACACCTTCCTCTTTTGCGTTTAGGATTGATTTTAGCTTCTGGTTGCATTACGTTGTCATACAACTAATTGCATTGGTGAAGCCACTGACTTATTAGGCCTCTTCAAACCTTACAAGCCAAAATATCTATGGATCTACATTATGTCAGGGCTCACAGTAGGACATTATATAGCGAAACAGGCAATATTGTTCACGTCATCTATTGATTGATGATGCAGCATTATTCGATGACGACCCAAAACGCACTTTAGCGATAATCTTTATTAATTATTCCAAGACATGGTTCCAGGGGAGGCCTGGTTTTTTCCGTTAATGGCATGGCTATTCTGGAAATCACTGAATGAGAGATTTAGATATTCATTAAACACACACACACACACACATATATATATATATATATATATATATATATATATATATATATATATATATATATAAAATATTGCGTTGTTGCGGTTTGATGAGAATATTTTCTAGTGTTATTTCGAGCTGTTTCCTTTTTCAATAATAACAAAAACTAAAATGGTGCTTTTCCATTTTTTATTACATTTCCTGAAAGGAAATTGTAAACAATGGTGCGGAGTTATCTTTTGTCCTGCACGAGTTTGAAAGCTGGATGCGCAACGCGAAAACTCAATATCAATGCGATTTTTCTTTCCATTCTTCTGCGCCTTCTATATTCGTTACATGGACAGGTAACCTAAAGTTTCGGTGATTTATCTGGCATTTGCTCAGATTGGGACATATCTACGTGTCTTTGGAATGAATGTAAACGCAAAAATTTAACAATTCCTCGAGATATGCTTTTCAGAATCGACTTTAAGGCTTCATTTGTGGTAAGATATATCCGTTTTTAGCACGTATGCTCTTTCTTTTGTTGATGCTTTGACGAAATAGATGAATTATTTATAAGTTGCTCTTTAAAAAAATTTACATCAAATATCTGAAACTGTTAATATTACCTGAAAGGAAGTCATTGATCGCGCGAGTAGTACTAACTCTTTTTTACGAGCTTAAGATAAGCATCAATTCAGTTGCATATGACCAGTCCAACAACATCAAGATTTTCTTTAATCACAAAAACGCGTTTTCACTTTCTACGATTGTCACTACGAGGATTAAGTCGCGTTGCAATTGCGGCAAATCAAATTACGGTTCTCGCGAATGCATTGTATTCGACTAGAATTGTCGGCTAAACAAATTCGATGCAGTCACAAACCCAAACTTTCACAGCTTTCGCTCAAGTTCTAATGATAAACATTGATAGTCGTAACGCGTAAGTTCGTATGCCACGAAATTTCTGCTACGTTTTGCGACTGGTTAGATTCAATTGGATTGGTGCATATTCTTTTGCATGTTTTAAATTTGTTATTTACAAAATGGATCACTTTAATATTCAAAGAGCCTCTTCCGGCTCTCTTTCTTTTTGATCGTTTCAGTCCTGTAACTGAAGAACGAAATTACAATGGAAAAAATTGCTACAAATTTTGTTTATTATTATTTTAAATTCACAATCGGGTATATTCTCATGCGCATATGTCATAGATTGTCAATATATATATTAAGAAGAATTTGTACATAAACAACTAAGTATGGATATGGGCTATCCGTAACAATAGGAAAATCACGTCGAATTGCAGCGGTATATTTGTTGTCAGATTTTAAATTTTGCTTTTGAGCAAAGCCGAGCAATTTAATTACCTAAAAGAAACCGCGCGAATTCATCGATTGCCAAAACTTGTAATGCATCTTCAAAGAGGATGGCAGTATGACGTACTTAAAAACGTCGGACGTCATGTTTGGTGAAATAGAGAGGCGAATCTTAATTTGTCAAAGACAGTTGCAGGAAGGCTAATGTTTTAAAATCTCAGCGGACGATCAATATGGTGTTACCAGAAAATACGGGTAGACGTATTTTCCTGTCAATTGGCAGCACAGCAATAATCAGTACGATATCTTTAGGTTCAAATTTTTTTATCTTGATCGCTTCCGAGGTCTTTAGCTGAAAACCAAATCATATAATAAATTTCTCTCTGAAGCTCGCCTTTCTCTTCTGCAATCAGAAAATCATCATAAACATATTGAAATTCAAAATCTCGACCTTAAACACAGCTTTGCACTCCTGAAAATGTTGCGGTTAAATCAAAAAACGGCTGCGTAGTAAACAGTTAAACAAGTTATAAGCGATTACACATGTGTCCAATGCTAGAGCCAATCGTAGAAGGATCAATATATCTAATATAGATCTATATACCAAATTCATCATAGATTCCATAAAATCTTTCACAACACCGAATAGAAAGTGGCTGTGCAGTCTAGAAAAGTAATGGTTGTTGGATGCTGTGAAGTGACTGGAATTAGTGGGACCTAGTTACTGTGTTTATTTACCTAGGTAACACACATAAGTGAGAAAAATTAAACTTCTACAAAGCACCATTATGGCCAAATGAAATTTTAAGGCAAAGCGAAATCGGCAATACAGCTTCTTTGCGATTTTCACTATATCACGTCATAAACACGACTAAAGCTCGCAGCAAACTCATGTTCAACTAAGAAAGGGGAGTTACGAATATGATTCCACTAGAAATCTGCAGCAAAATCGCGACTAAGTTCGGCTCGATGCCATATCGCGCAGGGTTTCTTACCAAGAATATTGATGCGCATGCGGACCACATTCTGACAAACGAGTGTGCTTTATACTACCAAATTTGGATGTCTTTTATTTTAACTGTTTTTGCCATGCGAAAATCTTCCAACCTTAATTCTTTCACCAATTTGGCGCTTGATGAGAGTACAATTATATTGAGGGCATACACAAAGCGTGTTCGAGCCAACTTAATTGTTATTTATTTTTTGTAACAATCCAAAAATACGTCTTCGAATGTCAGTGTTGGTTATCCAAGACTTCCTAGATAATAATAAAATTGCGCGTACAGATGCATTTTAAACACAACCTATAAGGCAGAGTAAATACTCGCAAAGGTTGGAGAAAGCTAATCTAGCTTTTGCGATTCTCTTGCTCAACACGTTAGTTATTGATAGAGCTGCCAAGGTATGTAAACCTGTCAACAATGTCCAGTTCTTCACTCTGTAGCTGCAGAATTGGAATGAGTGGTGGATGGTCTTATAAAAGTGTCTTGCAATTAAACAATCAATGATTGCGCGGGTGGTGGTATCAATTCTTCAAATCGAGTCTGCGAGCTTGAAGTAAACACCAATCCCATTGTATTTAACCAGTCGTCGAACAACATTGCAAAACTACTGTCAGTCACACGTACTGACGTGTTTCGACCTTCCATGGCAAACACCAGAGTAGGACGACAAACTGATAGATAAGATCAAATCGCATTGAATATATATGGAAACTAATATTAGATATGCGACTCTCTTTTAGTAGTGTCTCACATACATTTTATCGTTCGTGACTACATTGAAATTTTGCAGCCGATATTTCCAGGCAAGCTCATGCGAGATTACAATTGGGAGAGAGACGCATGTCTAATTTATTTTCCATATATATGCAGTGCGTTTTAATTATTGCTAGCCAGTTTGTTGTGGTATTTTGATGATGAATATGAAAGGTCGAAACGAATCATTACGTTTGATTGACGGTAGTTTTGTTATGTTGTTCGACGACTGGTTAAATAAAATAGCATTGGTATTTACTTCAAGTTTGCAAACTTGATTTAAAAAGTGTAAAAACATATGCTTATCTATTCTAGATGGCCTGGGCAGAATTTCGATTACCGGATAATAGTACGATATCTTCTGCATAGTCAAGATAGCTTAATTTACCGCCTATAACAACTTCAATACTTGCGTCCTAATCGACTAGAAGGGTTTTGTTCATAATAGCATCTATAATGAAAACAGACAAAGGAGGGGAATATAGACAGCCTTGACGAGCACCACTACTGGTAATAAAGTTGTGAATTACTTCATTGTAGACCTTAAAGCGACCAGAAGTGTTTGTGTGGAGAGCATGTACAATATTTACATATTTTGGTGCACAAACCAATTTTCCACAGAAGATCGAATAGAACATTACGATCCGTCGAGTCAAATGCAACATTGAAATCCAGAAAGTCAGATATTGTGCGATGGTGATATCAAAGTTGCTTTTTAAGGTAAAAATCTTTATACAACATCGTTCTGATCAGAATCCGGCTTGTTCATATCTAGTTTGTGATTCACGCAAAGCGCTAAGACGACATAAGTTAATCGAAGCAATTAGACAGGACACGACTTGAGTGAAACATATATCACGATGATTATCTCACGATTACCTTTTTGGAAGATAAAGATAATGGTCGACTCATTCTAAGCAAGTGGTACGGTCTAATCATTCCATATAGTACGAAAATGTTAGTCAACGCTCCCGAAATAACATCGAACCATTCTTAAATAAATGGAAATCAAATCATTGGGGCCTGTTGCTTTGGGACGTTTAACAATTAGAATTGAATCCTGTATTTCTAATTCTGATTGTTCGTCAATTTTAACATTCAACCATGTTCATAGACGCATGCTTTCGGAAATCGGAACTGATGCAGTTGCCCAAGAATAATTATACTTGACATTTTCAGCCCACCTTTCCACACGACTTATTTCATCGGTTGTAACTATAAATTTATTTTTCCCCAACTTCCATTTTCTGGGACATGGTGCCGCGATAGGTTGGAACAAACAGCGGATAATACCTGATGCGAACGCTTCTGTCATCTCATCAGGCTTCGTTATCAATGGGATTCAAACTCCTCTAAGTTGGCGTCTGAAAACTTCGAATATCATTATGAGACGAGCCAACTGGAAATTAACGCCTAGATTCGAAAATCGCCGTAGATTTTCCTAAAACCCAATGACTATTTGTACACGGCCCTCAATACCACATTGTGTAAAGTGGAACTTGCCATCGCCAAAAACAAATTCGGATTTCTGCCATAAAGATCACTTAGCCTTGACTTTAGAAAGGTCGGGCAATTTCAGGGATTAATTAAGTAAAGAAAGCTTCAGCTCGTGAGCTAAGGACAATACCGAAACCCCATTTATTGGCATGTGACGTGGAATCAGAAGTGCGAAGCCAACAACATAAAAGTAAGGTCATAAATATGGTCATGAAAACTTATTTTGGATGTTTATGTGACCATTTGTTTTGTGGTTACAAAAGCAAGGTCTGACAAGTTATGCTGTGCATTTTATTTCATTATAACAGGTCTTATTTTTAATGACTTACGAAGTTTTGCTAAAGCTATCAAAAGTATTACTGGAGTACATGTACAATGGCATTGATCTACCCAAAAAAACATAATAGGTCTAAATTCACTGTAAATTAAATTTATTTGACTTTATTAATTGATACAGCTATGTCAGCCTAATTTTGAATGTTATGATTTCTTTCAGATAAAGAGGGCAAGTATTGAAGCAAACATTATTTTCTTTTTTTATTTATCAGCATTGGGCGACTAATCAAATTATTAGTAAGAAATTATTGTCAGATGTGGTTGGAGAAAGAAAATGCTGGAAAGGAGGATTGTCTGATGCCTTGTCGTTTGTCGGACTTCGGTTTGTCGGTCGTCCGCACAGTGGCCTCGACGATGCTAAGAACACGGCACGCCTTCTTCATTGCCTTATGAAAAAATCAGATTTCGACTTAACGGCTCAACATTCCTAGTGAATGTGCCGATGACGGATATAATTACTAACTTAGAACAGGTGTTCGCATATACCTATTTACACATCATTTTTATTTCGGTATTTCTGTTTGGTATACACTAAAACTGCGACAAAGTATGCCAAATCGTCTACTACATTAATGTCTGAAAGCGCTTAATATGTAATTATCTAAGAAATAAAGTATATTTTTTATTATAATGTATCAGGTAATATTGTTACGATTACTCTTTTTTATTGACTTTACTTCTATAACGAAGTGTGTGAATACCGAATATTTTTATTAATGATGTTAAGGTAGTGGATCTAACAATTTAAATAATTGTTATTACCACTCGCGCAATCAATAATTGCTTAATGGTATTATTTCTATATAAGTGGCGGCATCTGCAAAGTTTTTAATGTTCGTGACCGCATAGATACTGGTCAATCAGCATTTTCAGTCAAGTACAATGTACGTGAGACTATTTGAGGAGACAGCCGTATATCAAATATTTCTTTCCATATATATATATATATATATATATATATATATATATATATTCATTGTACCCTTCCTGTGTGCAAAAACGAAAAGAAATTTTATCTGATAGAACAAACGTTTCTTTCGCATTGTCTTCTTAAATATCTTTTAATGAACATACCTTTATATACACATTGGAAGGCAAAGCAAGATAAAAATATGTAAACATAGAGGGAGTGTGAAAAACGGAAACTAATCAATTGCGTGCGTCACATCCATTTCAAGCTCAATATCTGAACATGCTTGCTTGCATAAATCAGGCTACAAATTGATTATCCATAAGGCTTCGTATGTGGCTAGCTCCCTTTTGTTTTTGCATTTAGTAATTACTTTGAATGCTACGTCTGGAGAACATACGTGCGATGTGTCGATGATGTGTTGCGCAATAGCATATGTGTATTCACCATTTGATTTAAAACAGGCGTTTAAGTTACAATTTTCTCTCATTCGAGTAATTAACCGTCTGTTCGATCGGCCTACAACTTGCGCATGTATATTGGTAAATAATATTTGATATCGACATTAACGGCTGTTTCTCTTTGATTGCTGGTAAAGGCAAGTTTGTTACCCACAGGAAGGGTACAATGAATTTTATTAAAGCTCGCATTTCAAAAGAATATATATATATATATATATATATATATATATATATATATATGCATTGCGGTTTGATCCTCGCTATTCAGTTTTCTGTCGTACTCTGATGATAATCATGGAATGTTGAAACGGGTCAGTGCGTGCAACTGGCGGTAGTTTTGATGATTTGTTCGACGACTGTTTAAGTACAATGGGATTGGTTTTTACGTTAACCTCACAAACAGATAAATATAATGGCATATAAAAAAATGTTATAGGAGTGATTAATAATGGAAAATTTCTAGTTTAAACACAAACAAAGTAAACAATACCACTACATAACAGTGTAGGCTAAGTCGATTGGGAGGAAAGGCTACATTGCCAATGCTGCCTTCTTGCGGTTGTTACTTTATCGTCTCGTAAACAATACGAAAATTCGCAGTTAACTTTTAATACGCCGAAAAGAAAATTAAGAAGATTATTCAACTAGAAATCCGCAACAAGATTGCTCTTGATCTCGATCTGGTGCCAGACCGCGTTAAATTTCCAATAAAAAAGAGCCACGCATGCTACTCCATTCTGGTATAAGAACGGGTCATTTTATTGTAGTTGACTTCAGCTGCTTCTGATGTCAAAGTCTGTGTGTCGTATTTTTACGCCAATGTGGCGTTGACAGAGCAATTCTCTACCGAGCCATAGAATTGAAGGAATGTATATCATGACCGAACCAGCGCAAATGATGGAGCCGTATCTTTTTTAGAATAACAATTATATGTACGCATACACAAAGCGTATTGTAATAGTTAACAGGGTGTAGCTACTTTTATCAAAAGAAACTTGTAGATTTTTTAAATTGCAGCGGATTATTAACGCATTTTTAATACAACAGCTTAACCACGAAAGCCTACACTTCTATGAAAGCAAAGGATAACCACCGAATTTGTTTAGTGTGCATAAATCGAGTTCGCGACAAATATAGTGTATTATCTAAATACATAACTTAACGTTATGTAAATTGGTATATTTTGATTGATTTTGCTAGACTTTCGAATTTCACATATGAAAGGCAAATTGCGGAACGGTGGCGCAATTGATCAAATCACAGATTACGTGACCAGGTTCGGTCCCTGTCAGCGGTATACCGGATGAATTGATTTTGATACCTTATACTGACAAATGCATATATAATGTTATCCGTGTTTATATACAGCTAGCAAAATTTAATTAATATAAATATTATATTCCGCGTGATCAGTGGTTGTTGAATTATATAAATCTTAAAATACATATCACATCCAGAAGTAACGCGATGCCTGTTCTAAATTGATAGAGCGGAGATGACTAGTTGGAACTTCATACCTATGGAGATGCCAAGTAGGCTCCGTCTAAAATAAAAGCATAATAAAAACAAGCTATTATATAATCTATGTTTGTGTGTAGTGTGAAATGGTGGCTCAGTGGATAGTTAAACTCTGAAGTAATAATGCCCACGTTGAAGTCCTGTCAGCGGTAATAATTTTGAGTGCTCGAAAACAGTCTACTGGATGATATGCCTTCTCTAATTTGTACAAATGCTTAATTTATACTGAAAAACAGTCTGCTATCAATGAATCTCGGAAATAAGTTGAATACTCCAAATATAGACAATTAATATAACAAATTTCGCCTATACGTCTGACTATCTGATCGCAACAAATACTGACAATTCACTAGACAAGCGTGCCTTATGTATACTTCTGTGTGTGTCTTTAACGGTGAAGCATTTAATTTAATGTAATTACGTGCATGAGTAGCCATAAAAATTCCAGCCTGAGGAACTGCGAGCACAAGCTAGCTAGAACGAGAAAGGAAACATGAACCTTGTCGGGTCTAATGGGCCAGCCATCATTCTGTTTCATATGAAGCCTCGAATTTAGAATAACTACGCAGTAATACTTAGTGCTAAATGTGTAGAGCCGGAATGAAGGCAAGTGTGCTAGACGCGAAAAACATGTTTCGGGTTTTGAAGAAAGCCATTGGTATATGGGCAGATAGTGCCCGTCAGCCTTGGTTGGCAGACTAACAAAAAAGAAGTAAAATTCCGATTATACACCATCCCAACTAGGATTGAGTGACACAATGTCCTTTTACAGTCCATATATAGCCAAGAACGATACGAATTATAATGATACCATACTGAAATAGCCTTTACGCCGTATAAAAACCATCATATATCAGTCCAATATCGAAGTGCACAATATTGAAATAGTTTCAGTAGAATACTATACATTAATCCTAGTTTAGATTAAAGCATCGGTACCATTGATGGGAGAACAAAAGAACATATTGAACAAGAAGCTCTTGAATGTACATTGGAGAAATAAGAAATCAATGTATGTTTTAGAATTCAGGATCCTAAGTGAATTACAGAACTGAATGCACCATCACAAACGACCCGTTACTGGCTTCGAACCTATTCTTTCTAAAGCTGCTAAATTGGGCGTCGGCATTTTCCTTAGTACACGAGCTGAAGCATTCTTAACCAAGTGGATCCATGTAAACGGCCGACTTTGTGCGATACGTTGAAATACATCTTCTAGAAACAATGCACAAAGCCGTCATGAATGTTGCCCTTTCGCTGTATTTGCATATGCTACTACCGATTGCAGCACAGACGAAAGCGAGGACACTTTTTACCCCGAATGAAGCACTACTAACTAGAGTAATAAGTTCATATATAATTAAACGAACATTGGTTGAGCCGGCGGTGATAATAAGTATTATAATCAAGGTTGCGATATACACATTAGCACCTGACCCATTAATTACTTACGTATGTCAGTATAAACTAAGAAATGTATAGTGTAGAAAAGGAAATTCTTTTTTTCTACAATATACAATTTTTCGTTTATACTGACATATTAATGGATCAGGTGCTTATATCAAGATCGCAACATTGATTATAGTAAGTTCAGATATAGTCTTGGTCATGGGTAATAAGAACGCTCATGTTAGGCCCTTAAGTAAAGCAGAATTTCATTTAGGTTGAAGGAACACTCTAAGCTCGACGCAGAACCATAATAGTTAAGGACTGTTGGATGGTTGCGCTGAACATCTATTATATTTTAGTAGCAGAAACTTAATACGTAATGTAAGATGTTGCGACAAATGGCGTCCTTAAGCCCCCGGACAATGCTGGACTCAAATAAATCAGAAACAATTAGTTATAAATGGTGTGGTTGCGTCCGTGATTGTTCTTTTTGGAACACTTACGTCAACGCGACCAATGCACTTATCCGCTGTCGATTTAGAATTATATTCTAAGAGAAATAAGAATAAAACTAAATAAATAATGTCTAATGGCTATCCCAGACAATTAATTGAATCAATTCTTAAAAGTGGAATTAAATAGAATCAGACGTAGTACGGGCCTAAATATCCCACTTAAGGGGGATGCAGTTTCCCAAATGGCGAAAAAGGAAGTTGAAGCAACATTAGCACACAGATTTAATGCAGCTAAGCTACGAGTGTTATTTATGGTAACACTTTCCTTTATCAGCAATCAAGGAAAAACAATTAATGTCGACATCAAATATTATTTACAAATATACATGCGGAAGTTTTCGATCAACCAGACGGTTAAGTACACGAATGAGAGAACATCTTAACAGTTTAAATAAAATGGTGAATACATGTCTGTAATTGCGCAACACATCGTCGAAACATCAAACGTATGTTCTCCAGACGAAGCATTTAAAATAATTACTAAATGCACTAACAAAAGGGAGCTAGCCACATACGAAGCCTTATGGATAAACAAATTGCAGCCGGATCTATGCAAGCAGAAGAAGTATGTTCAGATATTGAGCTTGAAATTGATGTGACGCACGCAATTGATTGGTTTCCGTTTTTAACACCCCCTCTATGTTTACATATTTTTATCTTTCTTTGCCTTCCAATTTATATATAAATGTATGTACATTAGTAGATACTTGAGGATATAATGAGAATGAAGTGTTTCTTGTATCTGATAAAATTTCTTTTTGTTTTTGCACATAGGAAGGGTACAATGAATAAAACTAAAACAGATGTAAGCAAACTTGAACAACCGGCCCACTGCCAAAATTATGACTATATTCTTACGTCAAATCTAACCGGTCTTGACGACGGAAATTCGAATTTACTTTGGACGAATATTAGCTCCACTATGCACAACCCGAGTACTACATTATGTGGCATTGTAGGCCTCTGAAGAAATAATCATTGGATATCTGTAAAATCTATGGAGACATTCGAAATAAGGCGCCAAATATCAGCTACATTGGCTCGTATTAATAAGCGTAGAAATGTAAGATGCTAAATTAAGCGCAGTTTAAAATTCGATCCTGAATCCTTTCGAACCGTAAAGTCTGAAGAGATGGAAGAAGCTTTCGCATCATGTAATGACTGCAGATCATTTAAACTTATCTTCGCAGCAAGTCCGAGGAAACGAAAGTTAGCGAAACTATAGATGATATGGACATTTATCTAATAACCGGTAAAACAGGTTGACTTAACACTAAAAAAATCAATTCCCTCACAACCAACTCTGTTACTGAACTTCATTAATATATCGAACAACCTATGTAGATTACTTAAATCAAGGTTGTGAGTTTGATATAAACACCAATTCCAAGAGGCGTGCGATTTTTAAATTCTTTTTCCTTTGAATATTATGAATGTCTAAATGTACACTATTTAGAAGAAGTACGGAAATAAATTTTCGCGTGGGAAAAATTAAACTAACTGGAGAATATCTACTCTCCAGAATTTATTATCTTAACATGACAGTGAATGGAGAAATACCTAAGATGCATCGACAGTTGTTGTTGATATTTAAAAGTCGTCTGAAGCAAACTATTTTAACGCTTTCATAATTACATAAAACATATTAGGTATGAACTTGTTTATACTACAACGTATACTTATATAATGGGAGAATACTTGTTGAAGTTAGTTATACAAAATCAACCAAAGTAAAGATGAATTCAGGTATTCCGTAAAGTTAAATGCTGAGACCGATATTATAGAAAATTTACTTGCTTCTGAAACTGGACAGAGCTGCAAATATGCAGATATTATTTTTTTTAATTAATGGACCTTAGGAACCGTGACTAAACACCAAATAATATTTCAATGAAAATTGTCTTTCTGTTTAGAAAGCAGAGTGAAAATGGTTTGAGAAAGCACAAGCGTTTTAAATTAGCAAATGACTAGTAATTACATTCAATTCCTTGGGAATGCGAGGTGGTATTCTGATTACATGAAATATACAATGACAAGATAATCGTTTAAATAAAGCATAAAAACGTCTTTAATTTCCTCCTAAATGATAGAATTGAATGTAGCATAACCGTATACAATCATATACAATTTTATTAAACTTCAACAGGAATAAAGAACGATGTATATTTTGTCAAATAGAAAAACAAAATAAAACTACTTCTCATCGAAAATCGCAATTAAGAACCAGTTGTTCCATAGATCACCGGCTCTACCGATAAAAATCTTGCAGATGACTACCTGAACTTCCTTCATGATAGCTACTCCGCATTTATTTCGACATTGACGACCAGGGACAGTGACTTCGGGAGTCTGAGTAAATTTCGCATATCTCCGGCCGTGGTCGTCGAAGTTATTGAGGACATTAGATCCAAACATCAATTTGACCAGCATGGAGTCACCGTTTGTATGATTGCTCTCTCGGTAGGCACTATTTTTGCTTTGTGTTGTCTTTAATACTCATCCTTTAAATATTAATTTCCCCCAGAATGACTAGTCTACGATCTCGCCCATTTAGAAAATCGGCACTTCGTCTATCTCCCTTTTTAAAGACTCATCCCGTCTCCACGATCCCGGCATTTACTAAAGTTATAGAAAGATTTTGCTGTAATAAAATATCTCTTTTCATTAAATTGTAAGCCAGGCTAGCTTTTTTGAATGATCAACACGGATATATGACTGGGTAATGAAATTGCAGTCGTGCCCTCAGGCTCATCTGTAACTATCTCCGAAACCGATCGACGACTGTAAGAAACGACAGTCATTCGAGACAAGTTTCTGTAATCGACAGTTTGCTTTTTAATCTATCACAATTATATTTAGATTTAGGATAAACGATTAAATAATTATAAATACGCCGATGATATGGTACTAACTTTTAGCCGTCCTACTAAACACGGCTCTCTCATATCACCATTCATTCAGCCAATATTCTTACTGTGAGCCCAATTTCGCGAAATTTCCTCAAACATAGGCCGGATAAAATTTACCTAATGAAGCTTGGTCTCGACTATAATGATCCTTCAACTTCTACTAATCTCCTCTTGGATACGGAAACCATCGATTTTATCAAGCACGTTGATATAAAATTACTCCTACATTTTAATATGGTTAACGACGCAGAGCTGTTTATTGAGATTTACTCTACTTAAAGACTATGCCGTCTCTTATTCTACGTCTGTGAATTTAACTGCCCCGTCACACTGACATTCTCCATTGTTCTATTACAGATTAAATTGCGCTTTCTGTAACAGGTCTGCCCTCTTAGTTGTGATAATCAAGAGCGCCTGCTTTTGAATCCCTCACCATAATAGCTCAGTCGCCATATAAGAATTAACTCCTTTGTACGAGCCTTCCATTATCGAATTTCCCTCACCCTCGCCACCCATGTCCAACAGAATTGTAAGTCCTCAATTTAATGTAACCATACCTATAATATACTTACTAAAGTATAAACTCTTCCTAGGGTCACAAGTTTTTGACACCACCCGCGGAGATGAATTTAAGAATGCGGTAAATCTGCATTTTTTCAATAAATTTGTCAGATACAACACGGATGGAAAGCGAGAACTGTTCGTTTCATACCTGAAATACACCTGAATGATTTTAATGACACTGATGGCTCCTAACAGGTGATGGTCGAATAATAATCATGATCTCCGTGGCATTCATTCAGAAAAGCATGTTGATAATCCTGTTAAATTACAATGGCCTTGCCTCTATTTCAGTTTCGACGGATCGTCATCAGATGACGAAAAAGATAAAGAACGCTGTTTGCTGACACGTGACTTCATCAATTCGGATGCTACACAAATGATGCACGCATGCTGCTATAAATTTTTGTTGTGGATTCTAATGAGAATCTGAATTCCATCATTTTTAAAGAATCCATTCTAGCCGATACTATCCTAGTCATTGGTGCCCTCTGTTTATTTATCTAAGTGCCGATATGCTAGAACCGGCAGGCTTTACTTGTTTTATTAATCTTAACCAGGTCCATTTCTATTTTGCAGATAAACAAATGTTAGTTACTGCTTCATTCACTTTGAAATAGTCCTGCACTTTCAACTACATTTGCTGCCAAATAAATAAATTATATCTATAATTAAATGACAGTAAAAGTTGTGACTCGAACATAAAAGCCATATAGAATAATCTCGATAAGAAGTTGTCTTTAAACCAATAGGAAAGGCTTTATTTAGCGCCATAGAATCATACAAAATGTACAATGAAAAATCAGGAAAAGTCACACACCTAGTATCAAAAACCGAAGCTTGGCCATTAGAAACGTAATACAAGAGTATGCTATAAAAATTCTCTACCGTTGTTTTTTGAATAATTAAACCACCACGATACGTTTCGCTCTTAACAACAAAATTTATAAAAGGACGCAAATAATTCTAAGAAAATTCTAAACAATTTTCATCAACTACATGTATGCAACTATTTATTTAATACACTTTCACTGTTTAATCGTTCGTTAATACGTCTTCTTTTCTCTACTAGCCAATTCCGCTCGGCTTTGCGCATACCGACAGTTATTCCGTACAGCGCTAACAGGCTAAGTGGAACTCCAGTAATGCTTTGAATAAATAAAAATAACAAGTTACTAGATATAAAATAGTCCCTTAAATTTTCTCATTTCGATAGAATTAAAGGGAAAAATGCTTAAATATTATACAAAGCTTCCAATATTTTAAAGATTAAAATTTTAATTAAAAAATAAACACACAACAAGTACGGATTATTTAATTTCAAGAGAATAAAATATTAAAAGGTATACTGACATTTAATCAATATTTAATAATATAACAGAAACAAGTAGTTTAAAGAAGCTACAAATAAAAAGGTTGCAGATGGAAATGTAAACGCCCCGGCTTCAGGTAAATGCCGTACGACGTTACAACTCGGTTAAGGTACTCTGAATAGAGATTAGTTACTGATATGGGGGCCCTTAAGAGAGCCTGGTAATGCGTTCGCTTGAAGTCTTCAGAGTTTGAAGATGTCCTAGAGCCTTGGGTGGACTCTGGTTGAGTTGTCGCTCTCGTGGTTGAGCTGTAATCACGCTGTGGATGGCGTCCTGCAGGTTCTGCACTTAATTGGCTCGTCTCTCCGGTATACCGCAACAAGATGAGTCACGGATGTAGTTAGTTGTTGGTGAAACTATCAAATCACCAGCGTAGGTATTGACAGCCGACAGAACGCATACGCGTGAAGCAGGTAGAATGCAAATGCCACAACTGACTTGCATGGTAAATTACCGTGCTTAAATAGCATGCAATATGAATTAATTAAATTAATCGTGAATTCCACGGCGCGCGCGGTTTGAAATGGCTCTAATTTTGTCACATCTTGAGAAAATCGTTTCAGAACTTCAGAACTCAGTGAAGGAGCTGAAGGATGAGAATAATCGTGTCATGAATAAAGTTTCAAAACTGGAAACAGACGTTGAAGTGTATACGGCAAAATTGGAATTAGCAGAAAAGACAAATGAATCTTTAAGCGCGCAAATTGTTCAATTGACTGATGTGTTAAATACGAAATTAGATAATTTAAAGACTGATGTTCAGCCATTGCTTGAGTTGGCTGAAATAACAGTGGAAAATGACTCATCAATCAAGAATAAAATAACAGGCGAAGAGATAATAAACATATTAGCGAATGAAGTATCAGCGCGGATTAGTAAACAAGAACAGCTAATTTTATTTAATCTTGATGAGAATGCTGATGTGAATGATGTCGAGAAATAAAATATCCTCATAAAGGATGAGACGCATGCTGATATTGCTAAATGTTTTAGAGTTGGAAAAAGATCCAATCGTCCTAGACCGGTGGTAATAAAGTTAACAAAGAGGCCAACAAATATACAGATTGAGGCCATCAATAAAAGGAAAGGTGAGAGTCCGAGTTTTAATAGCATACATATTGGTCGTGATAAAACATTTCTCCAACGAAAGTTGGCAAAAGCAAAAAAGCTAAAGAACAACCAGGAGCGGAGTCCACCTACTTCTGACTACGACATTATAAGAAATTTAACAAGAGAAGATACGAAATCAAAAAACGAAGTATCGTTAGTAAATGTTGTGGACAGCGGGGGGAGAGGAAGTATGGCTTCGAGGCCCGGAAAACGAATAGTAAAGAAGCCAATAAGGTTGAATCAGTAATAGTCGACACTTGTTTAGATAAGTCGATTTCTACATTTAATTTATTTTATGCTAACTTTCGCAGTGTTAAGAATAAGAACTTTTTGCTGTCTAATTTTATATTAAGTAACGACTTTGATTTTATAATATTATCTGAAACTTGGCTTAATAAGGATATTAAAAGTCATGAATTTGATATTCCTCAATATTCTTTATTCAGAAAGGACAGATCGCTGGATAAAAGAGGTGGAGGAGTACTCATTTATAGTAAATCGGTATTTAAGGCGAAAATTTTACATATTAGTGATGATAATGCTATCATTGATTTCCTATCTATACAATTTGATAATCTGATCTTAACAGCGGTTTACAGACCGCCGTATGCTACTTTATTTGATGATCAAACATTTACCAATTCTCTTCAATCTATCTTTGACCACCATGGCTATAATGTAGTGGTAGGTGACTTTAATAAGTTACAGGACTGTGAAATAACCAATTTTTTTTCTAACCATGATCTCAAGCAGATTATAAAGGAATCAACTAGAGGTTCGCAATGCTTAGATCATGTATACTTAGAAATTGAAATGGTAAAATCGCACAGTTATGATGTTGTCAATTATTTCAAAGAATTGGATCACAAACAAATTATTTTACAATGGAACATCTTGAGTGGCATAACACAGAAACTAAGTTTTGAAAATGCACACGTGCACTGTTCCAGAATCAACTGGAATTTTTTTAGAGAATTAAGTATACTGATTGATTATGAGAGTTTTTATTTCTTGAATACTGATGAATTTGTTTCTTCTGTTTCATCGTTATTATCTATTTTATTTCAGGCAGCTACGTTTACGGACATTATACCGAAACGAATTAATAGGAAACTGTGTAAACTAAGAATTAAACGAGATAATATAATAAAGTGTAGTCTTATTAATAGTATTAAACAAATGAGATTAGATTCCATTGATAAGGAAATTAATTCATCACTGCTAATAATCCGTCAAAGATCAGAACGAATTATTTTGGCCAAAATGAAGAGTAATCCTAGATTAGGATTCAAACTCCTCACAGATTACAGTAAATACAAGGAAAAGTTAAAGCTTATTCTACCTGTGGATAAAACTGAGTATGGATTTCTCTGTGAATTGGAGGAAGTATTTGGCAATTTGATATGCAATCCACAGAATGGAAGAGATTTTATAGAACCATCTGATTCTTTGGGAGACCAGGAACCAGGACTTGTTATTGACAGTGATGAATTGATAAAATTGATGTTAAAAATCAAATCAAAGAAACAAAAAGATCACCTTGGTATTTCGATTGATAATTTGCTTCAATTACCTTTAAAATTTATGAATGTACTCTGCAACTTTATAAACATAATTTTAAAGAATGGGAAATTACCAATCGATATACTAACGATAGTAGCTAAGCCGTTGCCAAAAGTAAGTAAGCCAACGTGCGCCAGTGATTATAGATTAATCTCTATTATCCCTTCGTTTTTGAAGATAATAGAACGATTGATACTTGATCATTTAGAACGTCAGCTTCCGGCTGATTTTGACTTATGTCAACATGGCTTTACGAAAGGTAGATCGACAACTACTAATCTGCTTTCCATGTGGAAACATGTAATTACATTAGACGAGAATAAGTTAGATGCCTTAATTGTATTCATAGATATCTCAAAAGCTTTTGACACTATATCTTTTGATGCTATTTTGAATGCGATTAGTTTGTTAAACATTGATCCGAATATTTTTAGATTACTCAAATACTATCTATATAATCGACAAATGAGTATTCAAGTAAACGATTTGATATCAAAATCGAAACGAGTAACGAGTGGAGTTCCACAGGGATCGAGCTTGGGGCCAATTTTATTTAAAATTGTATTTGCACATTTGGAAACTAAGATCCTTAACGGTCGAGTTTGCAAATTCGCTGATGATTTAAAAATAATCTTCCCAATTGATCCAAAGAATGTCGAATTCTCAAAAAATAATGTGACATTAGATTTGTATGATTTGAGCAAATATTTGATTAAATTAGGACTGAGAATTAACAATAAAAAGACGAGAGCTTTAAAAATAGGTAACAGAACAAACTTTCATTATGTGTATTTTCATGATGCTGTGATTAATGATGTGTTTGAGATTAAACTTATGCATGAAATTAAGGATCTAGGCATAACTATTCAATGTACAGCTTCTGCTGGGAGACATATTGAATGTATAGTAGGCAGTGCCAAGAAAAGATGGGCACTAGTAAATCGGAATATCTTATCAAATGATATAAAACTTCAAATGTATATCATATGGATTAGACCAGTACTCGAATATGCTGTCGCTACTTGGAATCCATTAAAAATGGTTTGTCCGGTAAGATAGAAGCTGTACAAAGAAAAGTTGTGAAACATATTAGTCCTACTTCTTCCACTATATATACCTCTAGATTACAGTTTGTATCATTGCAATCATTGTGGTTTCGGAGGATGTGCTATTGTATAAAAGTTTTCTATTTGAACCAGTGGACTGGTGCATATATGACTCCGATAAGAAAGAGTCATGAAGTTGGAACTAGATCTGGACATTTGGCTATATCTCCTCCTTTGGTGGGGAAAGTAGCGAGCAAGTTATTCTCTTTCTCAAAAATCTACAAAATTTATAACCAATTGCCGAAGGGGCTTAGAGAAATGCCTCCATCTAAGATGTCTTTTCAAATTTTATCTACTGAACTTGAAAAATTCTGCAATCCTGCTGAATTTTTTTATTTTGATTATGATAATACTTTCTCATGGTTGAATAAAAGACAAGGATAATTGTTATCGGAAACAGTTTTTCTTGAAATTTTTATTTCCCAGTTTTGTTTTATTATAATTGAAATGTTATGCACTATATCTTCATGTTAGTTAACATTACATACGATCAATTGCTAGTCATGGTTCTCAATTATTGCATAATTTAACACTCGATATATACCTCAATTGTTCCTAATTTGATGATGTATATATTATTCTTTCAGTTGAACTTTCTGATATTGTTATATGGTATAATAAAACTAGTGAGATATACTTATCTCATGAGATTAATTGCACAATTATTGTGATGTGATAAAAAATTTTTAATATATATTGTACATTTTCC